>JAXIVJ010005625.1:0-62500 GCA_036785665.1 Chirona hameri
ATATATATATATATTATATATATACATATATATATATATATACATATATATATACATATATATACACATATATATACACATATATACATATATATATATATATATATATATATATATATATATATATATATATATATATATATATATATATATATATATATATATATACATATATATACATATATATATATATACATATATATACATATATATACATATATATACTATATATATATATATATATATATATATATATATATATATATATATATATATATATATATATATATATATATATATATATATATATAAAGCAACAGAAAGTGAGCGAACATCACATTTTGACGTATGAATGGGTCTCATAGGTTCCCGGGCTGGAGCGGGCGGCCGAGCGGCTTTTCCTTTCTGAAAGAAATCGGCAGGGCGTAGATGGCAGCACTAGCGTGTTGTCGCCGATAGCAATGGGGAAACCCGGGAGTGACTGCTACTGTGTATCCCTTAGTGATCATGCTATTGCATTTACCAATAGCTCCCTATTTTCATATTACAATATTCGATAATTATGTTGTGATTTTCGTTTCAATTCTTTTCTTTTTCTCGAAAGCGCTTATTTTCGAAACCCGTGATCAGAAAAGACTTGTTTGTATTCAAGGCGCAAGAAGCGTCTGAAAACATTGTGGCATATCATTTGGCAGCTTAAATTTGTTATATTGCTATTGCTATTTATATTGCTCAATAATGACGTCATCACCCCAAATTTAACAAACTTAATTTTTATAAAGTTAATTGACGTTTTCGAGGAAAACAATATCAATAGTTTTATGCAGCACGCCACTTACTTCATATTGTTCACTACAACCGGCGCATATTGGACAATTTTCAGATACTGGTGGGAATGTCCCGTGAAGTGTATAAATAGCTTACCAATAATTATGTTTGATACCTATTCTGCTTCATATACAAGCTTTTGCCCATAGCAAGGAAAAAAATCAACATCACGGTAAAACATGCGCCAGGAAATGCTAAATGAAACTAAGCCAATATAATGCATTCACTAAATCGATAGTTTGTTCAACTGCTACAATGATCCTGGCTTGGCTATATGCAAATACTGGAACCGAAAAAAGACTACACCGAAAAGGACACCGCAACAGACAACTAACACAATTGTCATGAGCAAGACTTACGTATCCGTTCTTGACGACCTTGTCGTAGTAGACGTAGCCGCCGACAGAGACCACAACGACGATGGGTGAGGCGGCCATGAGCCAGCCGAGCAGGTTCACCCAGGGCGGGAACACGATCAGCGAGTCCCCGGAGCCGTACGACGCCGGCTCGTATTGCACGAAGGTCATTATCATGATGATCTGTGGGCCGAGAACGGGACGTTCAGGAGCAGGGCCTATTTTAAGGGAAAGCCACTGGGGGGGGGGGGGGGGGGAGGCAAGATAAGATCCAAACATAGCACACAAAGGCAAAAAAACTTGAGCATGACCGATAGAAATGCCAGTCAACCGTGTTTTTGCCCAACAACTCACGCCATACCATTACCATAGGTGTAAACATTGCATTTTGTATTGCTACAAAGTACTTATTTCTGTACTTGCACCTTTTTCATAACTAAGTCCAATTGCAATGTGCAAGGGCATGCTGTTTAGGTATCCCGCAATACTGTTTCAAATGTTATGCTTTGGTTGAATAGGAACTACGGCTTCAATAATCAACGGTGGATGAAGTGAGACAATCGAGCCAGAGCCCAAAGACGACTGGAAGGGACCGAAAATTAAACTTTCGTAATACAAAACAATTATTTTCACGAACCTACGTAAATTTATACTTTAAAAAAAGACACGAAATAAAATGTTACGTGTTGCTCAACTTATCCCATGGTTGTGGTAGTTTGATCCAACTCGTGGGACAGGTTGAGCACGTTGGGCATGAAGAGACCGAAGAAACTCAAGAATAGTTGTATCATACCCGCTCCTCGTGTCCTACAATAGGTGTGAGCGGGTTTGCCTGAATAACAAAATAACGGCAATATGAAAGGAACTTTGTGGCTGACATGACAATGGCCAATGTTCATCAGAATCGTAAATCAGAATCTTACTAATGGCTCGTCTCTGGTTCTGGGATTAAACTTCGGCAAAACAGTCGTTCCTCAGTGTAACTCAGTGTAACTCAGTGTAACTCAGTGTAACTCAGTGTAACTCAGTGTAACTCAGTGTAACTCAGTGTAACTCAGTGTAACTCAGTGTAACTCAGTGTAACTCAGTGTAACTCAGTGTAACTCAGTGTAACTCAGTGTAACTCAGTGTAACTCAGTGTAACTCAGTGTAACTCAGTGTAACTCAGTGTAACTCAGTGTAACTCAGTGTAACTCAGTGTAACTCAGTGTAACTCAGTGTAACTCAGTGTAACTCAGTGTAACTCAGTGTAACTCAGTGTAACTCAGTGTAACTCAGTGTAACTCAGTGTAACTCAGTGTAACTCAGTGTAACTCAGTGTAACTCAGTGTAACTCAGTGTAACTCAGTGTAACTCAGTGTAACTCAGTGTAACTCAGTGTAACTCAGTGTAACTCAGTGTAACTCAGTGTAACTCAGTGTAACTCAGTGTAACTCAGTGTAACTCAGTGTAACTCAGTGTAACTCAGTGTAACTCAGTGTAACTCAGTGTAACTCAGTGTAACTCAGTGTAACTCAGTGTAACTCAGTGTAACTCAGTGTAACTCAGTGTAACTCAGTGTAACTCAGTGTAACTCAGTGTAACTCAGTGTAACTCAGTGTAACTCAGTGTAACTCAGTGTAACTCAGTGTAACTCAGTGTAACTCAGTGTAACTCAGTGTAACTCAGTGTAACTCAGTGTAACTCAGTGTAACTCAGTGTAACTCAGTGTAACTCAGTGTAACTCAGTGTAACTCAGTGTAACTCAGTGTAACTCAGTGTAACTCAGTGTAACTCAGTGTAACTCAGTGTAACTCAGTGTAACTCAGTGTAACTCAGTGTAACTCAGTGTAACTCAGTGTAACTCAGTGTAACTCAGTGTAACTCAGTGTAACTCAGTGTAACTCAGTGTAACTCAGTGTAACTCAGTGTAACTCAGTGTAACTCAGTGTAACTCAGTGTAACTCAGTGTAACTCAGTGTAACTCAGTGTAACTCAGTGTAACTCAGTGTAACTCAGTGTAACTCAGTGTAACTCAGTGTAACTCAGTGTAACTCAGTGTAACTCAGTGTAACTCAGTGTAACTCAGTGTAACTCAGTGTAACTCAGTGTAACTCAGTGTAACTCAGTGTAACTCAGTGTAACTCAGTGTAACTCAGTGTAACTCAGTGTAACTCAGTGTAACTCAGTGTAACTCAGTGTAACTCAGTGTAACTCAGTGTAACTCAGTGTAACTCAGTGTAACTCAGTGTAACTCAGTGTAACTCAGTGTAACTCAGTGTAACTCAGTGTAACTCAGTGTAACTCAGTGTAACTCAGTGTAACTCAGTGTAACTCAGTGTAACTCAGTGTAACTCAGTGTAACTCAGTGTAACTCAGTGTAACTCAGTGTAACTCAGTGTAACTCAGTGTAACTCAGTGTAACTCAGTGTAACTCAGTGCAACTCAGTGCAACTCAGTGCAACTCAGTGCAACTCAGTGCAACTCAGTGCAACTCAGTGCAACTCAGTGCAACTCAGTGCAACTCAGTGCAACTCAGTGCAACTCAGTGCAACTCAGTGCAACTCAGTGCAACTCAGTGCAACTCAGTGCAACTCAGTGCAACTCAGTGCAACTCAGTGCAACTCAGTGCAACTCAGTGCAACTCAGTGCAACTCAGTGCAACTCAGTGCAACTCAGTGCAACTCAGTGCAACTCAGTGCAACTCAGTGCAACTCAGTGCAACTCAGTGCAACTCAGTGCAACTCAGTGCAACTCAGTGCAACTCAGTGCAACTCAGTGCAACTCAGTGCAACTCAGTGCAACTCAGTGCAACTCAGTGCAACTCAGTGCAACTCAGTGCAACTCAGTGCAACTCAGTGCAACTCAGTGCAACTCAGTGCAACTCAGTGCAACTCAGTGCAACTCAGTGCAACTCAGTGCAACTCAGTGCAACTCAGTGCAACTCAGTGCAACTCAGTGCAACTCAGTGCAACTCAGTGCAACTCAGTGCAACTCAGTGCAACTCAGTGCAACTCAGTGCAACTCAGTGCAACTCAGTGCAACTCAGTGCAACTCAGTGCAACTCAGTGCAACTCAGTGCAACTCAGTGCAACTCAGTGCAACTCAGTGCAACTCAGTGCAACTCAGTGCAACTCAGTGCAACTCAGTGCAACTCAGTGCAACTCAGTGCAACTCAGTGCAACTCAGTGCAACTCAGTGCAACTCAGTGCAACTCAGTGCAACTCAGTGCAACTCAGTGCAACTCAGTGCAACTCAGTGCAACTCAGTGCAACTCAGTGCAACTCAGTGCAACTCAGTGCAACTCAGTGCAACTCAGTGCAACTCAGTGCAACTCAGTGCAACTCAGTGCAACTCAGTGCAACTCAGTGCAACTCAGTGCAACTCAGTGCAACTCAGTGCAACTCAGTGCAACTCAGTGCAACTCAGTGCAACTCAGTGCAACTCAGTGCAACTCAGTGCAACTCAGTGCAACTCAGTGCAACTCAGTGTAACTCAGTGTAACTCAGTGTAACTCAGTGTAACCCAGTGTAACCCAGTGTAACCCAGTGTAACCCAGTGTAACCCAGTGTAACCCAGTGTAACCCAGTGTAACACTCAGTGACACTCAGTGACACTCAGTGACACTCAGTGACACTCAGTGACACTCAGTGACACTCAGTGACACTCAGTGACACTCAGTGACACTCAGTGACACTCAGTGTGACATGAGGTAACAGTAGTTCTCCAGCTTAAAGGAAATAGTTCACCTTCGGAAATTTTTCAAAACACGATTTTATTATATTTTTTAATACAGTTTCTTTTTTTATTTTCAAAAATGGTCCTACATCGCGGCAATTCAGGACAGAAGGTTGTACATTATTAATTTTATGGTGTGCGTTATTGGTCTGCGCATGCTCCATGCAGTGCTGGCACAGTTCAGACGGTACGGTATATCATATATGCGCCGCATTCCTTCGCCAAAAAGTCAAATGTCTTCGGCTGGAGAGTCTTTTCAGCCAAGAAAAGTTCCAGATAAGGATTTCTCAACACGGGCTACAAATCTGCTATTTCAGTTCAAAACCCCATGTTGAAGGTGAACTATTTCCTTTAAAGGGAAATAATGACCTTTTGATTTTGTTAGAAACAATTTCTTAGGCTACCGTTATGGTTTTAAAATTATTTTATTTAAATTTAATAATTAAATAAAATTATTCCCAAATTCAAAGTTGTAAGTTTGGAAAAAATACAAAACAAGTACCTTGTGTACTTCATGAAGGTCATTGACAAATTCGTCCTTCCCTACCATTGTTTACATCTAGTGCGGCATATTTGGAGGCTGACATTTCCGATCAAACTGAGCGCTGCTCGGACACACGCTAGTAGCGCTTTCGTTCTCCATGGCAACCAGGCGTCAGCCAATCAAAAGCCAGAAAGGGAATACGTTCTGGCTTTTCATTGGCTCACGCCTGGTTGCCATGGAGAACGAAAGCGCTACTAGCGTGCGTTCGAGCAGCGCTCTGATCCGTGAAGCAATCCGTGAAGCATCCGTGATGCATGACTGACTATCAGTATAAGTTATGAATAACAACAACATGCAAACTATACCAACTCGAATAAAATAAGGGCGGAATGAATTGAACCCCAGGCAAGCTAGTATTCGTAAAACACTCGGCACTGCGCCACAGTAGCAAAAGGTGAGGGAAATGCATATTGGATAAAATAGTATTACGTCACAAGTTTCTGAAGTGTCAACTACTACGACATACAGTGATAAAATACCTTTAATAATGATTAACAAGAAAATTCAAACTTAAAAAACAATAATTTGAATAAGTCTTTAATTAGCTTTCAACTTAAAATCAGATATATTTTGCAATGCTACACAAGAATGGCACCAGTGACGTCATTAACAAAGCCTGCTACGGGACTTGGGTCTACTAATCAGGAACAACTCGTCAAGTGCGCCGAGATGGTTAAGTGCGCCGAGAAGCATGATAATGACTTTGTAAACAAATCGTCGACGCTAAATAGGTCGCCGTCGATGTGCATCGATGAGCTTCCGATTTAATTGCCAGTTTTGTGTTATTGTTTGTTAGTTTTTTGGGGACAAATTATTATTTTTCATGATAATATAAAGCATAGTGTTATATACAGCCACATACAAATTATACAATACTCCTAATGTTGAAAACAAATTAATTTATTTTCAAAAATTGAGGGTCGCAACCACTAACTATGCCGCCGTTGATGTGCATCGATGAGCTTCCGATTTTATTGCCACTTTTTTCAATCGCTGTTAGTTTTAGAAGATCGCCGGGCATATAATCACAACAAGCAGAACGCACAATATATTTTCCACTCCATTGCGTAAAAAAAACAATACGGGAAAAGCCCGCAGTTTGATGAGGACCAAAAGTACTTGCAAGTACCGGTCGTTAAAGGGAGATAATGACCTTTTGATTTTGTTAGCAACACTTTCTTTGGCTACCGTTATGGTATTAAAATGATGTGATCTAAATTTAAGAATTAAATACAATTATTCCCTAATTCAAAGTTGGAAGTTTGGGAAAATTTATGATCGGTATTTTCCCTACACTATTGGAAAGCGCAACATCTGGCGCTTTTGTGTCAATCTGTTCAACGTTGTTGAATGGGCACTTATAAACAAATCGCCGACACTAAATAGGTTGCCATCGGGGGCCTACCTAAACTGCCGATTTCAATGCACTTTTTTAAAATGATTGTTGATTGTTCATAAAAGTTTGGCACATATTCGCAAAAGATAGAATGCAGGAAACATATTGCATACCTTCATGATAAATAACAATGCGTAGGGAGGCTAATTTACTGATGTCGTTACCGAGTGCTTGCTGATTATAAGCGTGGAGCGCTTATCAACTATGAATTGAAATATCTCGCGGTAGGAATTGTTATATGCAAAATTTGATGAATTTACAATATATTTTGGTCTCGTCTATCGATTTCAGGCGCTAAGTTTCACGCTGATAGCGTTATTGGTTTTTGAGCTATTACGAAAGCTCATTCGGGGGGGGGGGGGGGGGTAAACTCAAGTCAATGCCGGGTTAAAGGGATTATACGGGTTTCCGTCCTGAAAGTAAATGCACTATTTTGCAGTTGTATGAGCTTTAAACACGTTTAAGACATAACAGGGACCTCAATGCTCATTTAGTCCAGTATTTCAGAAATTATCAGCGTTAAAACTTTGGCGTTTTTCGAGACTAGATCAGATAACGAGTACTTGATCGGCACTACTGTCCATCACTTTTATCTTAAAGGGAAATAATGACCTTTTGATTTTGTTAGCAACAATTTCTTAGGCTACCGTTATGGTTTTAAAATTATTTTATTTAAATTTAAGAATTAAATAAAATTATTCCCAAATTCAAAGCTGTAAGTTTGGAAAAAATACAAAACAAGTACCTTGTGTACTTCATGAAGGTCATTGACAAATTCGTCCTTCCCTACCATTGTTTACATCAGTGCGGCATTTTTGGAGGCTCTGTGACATTTCCGATCAAACTGAGCGCTGCTCGGACACACGCTAGTAGCGCTTTCGTTCTCCATGGCAACCAGGCGTCAGCCAATCAAAAGCCAGAAAGGGAATACGTTCTGGCTTTTCATTGGCTGACGCCTGGTTGCCATGGAGAACGAAAGCGCTACTAGCGTGCGTTCGAGCAGCGCTCTGATCCGTGAAGCAATCCGTGAAGCATCCGTGATGCATGACTGACTATCAGTATAAGTCATGAATAACAACAACATGCAAACTATACCAACTCGAATAAAATAAGGGCGGAATGAATTGAACCCCAGGCAAGCTAGCATTCGCAAAGCACTCGGCACTGCGCCACAATAGCAAAAGGTGAGGGAAATGCATATTGGATACAATATTATTACGTCACAAGTTTCTGAAGTGTCAACTACTATGAAATACAGTGATCAAATACCTTTAATAATGATTAACAAGAAAATTCAAACTTAAAAACAATAATTTGAATAAGTCTTTAATTAGCTTTCAACTCAAAATCAGATATATTTTGCAATGCTACACAAGAATGGCACCAGTGACGTCATTAACAAAGCATACTACGGGACTTGGATATAATAATCAGGAACAACTCGCCAAGTGCGCAGAGATGGTTAAGTGCGCCGAGAAGCTTGACAATGACTTTGTAAACAAATCGCCGACGCTAAATAGGTCGCCGTCGATGTGCATCGATGAGCTTCCGATTTACTTGCCAGTTTTGTGTTATTGTTCGTTAGTTTTTTGGGGATTTTTATTTTTATTTTTCATGATAATATAAATAATAATGTTATATACAGCCACAGACAAATTATACAATACTAATGTTGAAAACAAATGAATTGATTTTCAAAAATTGAGGATCGCAACCACTAACTATGCCGCCGTTGATGTGCATCGATGAGCTTCCGATTGTATTGCCACTTTTTCCAATCGCTGTTAGTTTTAGAAGATCGCCGGGCATATAATCACAACAAGCAGAACGCACAATATATTTTCCACTCCATTGCGTAAAAAAACAATCGGGAAAAGCCCGCAGTTTGATGAGGACCAAAAGTACTTGCAAGTACCGGTCGTTAAAAGTGTGGAACGCTTATCAACTTTAACTTGAAATATCTTTCGGTAGGAAATTTTTCATGCAAAATGTGATGAATTTACAATATATTTTGGTCTCGTCTGGCGATTTCAAGTGCTAACTCCATTTTTGCGGAAAAGGTCATTATTTCCCTTTAAGTTCAATTTTAAAGTTTTTAATTATCTGCAAGTCCTACACTGGATCACAAAATTATCATGCAATTCAAAACTGACGGGACTTTGTATTACTACACACTGTTCGTTGAGGTTTTGTGTTTTTGTGGTTTTCTTTTCTCTGGCCTTTAGCGTTGATAATTTGGTGGTGGCGTATTAATTTTTTGGCATGAAAATTCATGAAAAATATAGAATTTTATGAGAAAACTAGGTAACTGCTGCTGTCGTTGGAACAAAACAAGTTTATTTTCTTTCAAATATTGCTTATTTTACCGGAAATATGCCACACGTGAGGTGTTTTTATTAGCATAAAAGAGATGACTGGCTCTGCCTCAGCCGGTCCTGCAGAAAATATGCGGTGGCATCACCGCGCACTTTGGAATGTCTTTACGTGCAGAAGAGGTAATTTCCAGAAAAATGTGGCTACCGTGGGACTTCTACCACCTTTAGAAGTACGTTTTACTATGCAACTCAATTATTCTGGGAAAAACCCGTATAATCCCTTTAAACGAAGCCACTTGAGCATCCATCCTCTTTCAGTCGACCGAGATGGCATCAGCACGGCGCCACAGCGCAGCACTCACGGCGAGGACGCTGGGCGTGATGATCTTCCACATGGAGAGCCAGTAGTAGCGGAGGAAGTTGGGAATGACGATCCCCATCTCGTTCTGCATCTTTTCGAGCAGCTTTTCGGCGCCGTACACCCACGCGACGAGCACCACCTCAATGAGGGCCATCAGCAACAGCGACCACGAGCTCGCGTACCAGTCGATCAGCGTAAACATCAGGATGCCACCGTTGGCGCACATGCTGAAGAACCAAGGTGTGGTAGTGACGAGACTTGATGCGACCATGGGTGTCGGAGCATCGCGCGATGGTTGGAGGCTTTTGACGGCAAGCACTAATACAACTTCTCGTTTAAAAAAAATGATCGGAGACTTGCCAAGAAACCGACGTACATCAACCAATAAACGCGAATTAAGCGAACTTAGCACTTCAAAGAATGCTCCAGCAAGTTATTGGCATATTCCTTCATTTAAACAAGATAGCCCCGAGTCAGTAACATAACACATGTAGGATCGTAAAGCGAATTTATTTGGGCTTATCTCAGTACGACTAAAATGGCGAACGGTCTAAGATCATGACAAAAGGAAATAGTCCAGGATAGTGCACTGGTTGATCGCTTCTGTATCCTCTTGGTCAGCTTACCACAATCCTAGGAGGAAGCCGATGAACGACGTTCCCAACACCACCGTCGCCTTCTTGTTCCTGAGCTGGGGCCACTCGTCGAACAGGGCCGTGGTGAGTGTCTCCACCATTGTGAACTGTGGACAGGTGTACCCACGTTGCAAGCGCCTGCAACGATGCGCGGCTGGATACTGCTGTCTTATATTCATTTGTAGTGAATTAAAAGCAAACGGCATTTACTAGGCATTTACATAAATGGCAACCGCTAGTTAGCAATGGTACCTAGCAAGCAACTGCTGGTCTGCAATAGTGCAACCTTTCAGTATAAAAAACGAGACATAATGAAACATGCTAAAGAAAGCTGTCGGTCGAATGCACAACCAGGCAAAATGTTCGTATTTTGACTGAGTTTCCCGTTTCCTCTCCGACGAACTCCGAGACTCACCTGCGAGTCCAGTCCCAGTGTGATGAGCATGGCGAAGAACAGGATCGCCCAGAGAGGCGACACCGGCATGTGCACCACCGCCTCGGGGTAGGCGATGAAGGCTAGACCCTGGCCAGACGCGATCACGTCCTTGACTTCCTTGCCTGGAGACAGGTCACACCGGCGGCAGCACGTGGTGAGAGATGAGACACCTTTATTTAACGGGTCAGTTGTTTCCGAACAGGATAACAAGTGGTGAGACAACTGCGGGCTTATAACAAGTGGTGAGACAACTGCGGGCTTATAACAAGTGGTGAGACAACTGCGGGCTTATAACAAGGTGAGACAACTGCGGGCTTAAAACAAGTGGTGATACAACTGCGGCCTTATAATAAGGTGAGACAACTGCGGGCTTATAACAAGTGGTGAGACAACTGTGGGCTTATAACAAGTGGTGAGACAACTGCGGGCTTATAACAAGGTGAGGCAACTGCGGGCTTATAACAAGTGGCGACTCAGAACGTGTCGCTTGATTGTCGTGCGAGTGTATGGTCGTCTGCGGTCTGTGTCGCATGTCAGTGTGCAGCGGGCGCTGCGGGCCATTGTGGCGGCCGGTGCGGCACCCGGTGGCAGACTCGGCTCGGCATCAGATGACGGCCCTGGGTTCGGCGTCAGATGGCTGCGGAAGGGTGGTGGGAAGTGTCTGGGGTCAGTTGGCTGACAGGATGGTTCAAGAGGGTGCAATAGAGACTGAGTTCAGAAGAGGCGTTTTCGCGTGACTGAGGCTATTTCGGCATTATGTCAGAAGACAGCAGTGGAGCTGTGGAGCCGTAGTGCCGGTGGGCAGCAATGGTGTGTGCTGCAGGGGAGCGGTGGTGGTGGTCGGTGAGCGGCGGTGGTGGACCGCGGAGCGGCGGTGGTGGACCGGGGAGCGACGGTGGTGGACCGGGAAGCGGCGGTGGTGGACCGGGAAGCGGCGGTGGTGGACCGGGAAGCGGCGGTGGTGGACCGGGGGGCGGCGGTGGTGGACTGCGGAGCGGCGGCGGTGGACCGGGGAGCGGCGGCGGTGGACCGGGAAGCGGCGGTGGTGGACCGGGAAGCGGCGGTGGTGGACCGGGGAGCGGCGGCGGTGGACCGGGGAGCGGCGGCGGTGGACCGGGGAGCGGCGGTGGTGGACCGGGAAGCGGCGGTGGTGGACAGGGGAGCGGCGGTGGTGGGCCGGGGAGCGGCGGTGGTGGGCCGGGGAGCGGCGGTGGTGCTGACGGAGGAGGCGGAGGAGGAGGAGCAGCAGAGCGGCCAACGTCACGGCATCAGACCAGTGTTCCTGTGAGTTATCCCCGCAGCACTGGTGGTGCCGGACCTGCCGCTCGGCAGCAGTGGAGCAGCAGTGCCATAAACGGCGGAGGAGGTGGCATGTGGTGACAGCCGACGGGGCTGTGGGGTGATGTCATGGAGGTGGCATGTGGTGACAGCCGACGGGGCTGTGGGGTGATGTCATGGAGGTGGCATGTGGTGACAGCCGACGGGGCTGTGGGGTGATGTCATGGAGGTGGTGGCATGTGGTGACAGCCGACGGGGCTGTGGGGTGATGTCACGGAGGAGGTGGCATGTGGTGACAGCCGACGGGGCTGTGGGGTGATGTCACGGAGGAGGTGGCATGTGGTGACAGCCGACGGGGCTGTGGGGCGATGTCACGGAGGAGGTGGCATGTGGTGACAGCTGACGGGGCTGTGGGGCGATGTCATGGAGGTGGCATGTGGTGACAGCCGACGGGGCTGTGGGGTGATGTCACGGAGGAGGTGGCATGTGGTGACAGCCGACGGGGCTGTGGGGCGATGTCATGGAGGAGGTGGCATGTGGTGACAGCTGACGGGGCTGTGGGGTGATGTCATGGAGGTGGCATGTGGTGACAGCCGACGGGGCTGTGGGGTGATGTCATGGAGGTGGTGGCATGTGGTGACAGCCGACGGGGCTGTGGGGTGATGTCATGGAGGAGGTGGCATGTGGTGACAGCCGACGGGGCTGTAAGGTGATGTCATGGAGGAGGTGGCATGTGGTGACAGCCGACGGGGCTGTGGGGTGATGTCATGGAGGTGGCATGTGGTGACAGCTGACGGGGCTGTGGGGCGATGTCATGGAGGAGGTGGCATGTGGTGACACCCGACGGGGCTGTGGGGTGATGTCATGGAGGAGGTGGCATGTGGTGACAGCCGACGGGGCTGTGGGGTGATGCCATGGAGGTGGCATGTGGTGACAGCCGACGGGACTGTGGGGTGATGTCATGGAGGTGGCATGTGGTGACAGCCGACGGGGCTGTGGGGTGATGTCATGGAGGTGGTATGTGGTGACAGCCGACGGGGCTGTGTGGTGATGTCATGGAGGTGGCATGTGGTGACAGCCGACGGGGCTGTGGGGTGATGTCATGGAGGTGGCATGTGGTGACAGCTGACGGGGCTGTGGGGTGATGTCACGGAGGAGGTGGCATGTGGTGACAGCCGACGGGGCTGTGGGGTGATGTCATGGAGGAGGTGGCATGTGGTGACAGCCGACGGGACTGTGGGGCGATGTCATGGAGGTGGCATGTGGTGACAGCCGACAGGACTGTGGGGCGATGTCATGGAGGAGGTGGCATGTGGTGACAGCCGACAGGGCTGTGGGGTGATGTCACGGAGGAGGTGGCATGTGGTGACAGCCGCCGGGGCTGTGGGGTGATGTCATGGAGGTGGCATGTGGTGACAGCCGACGGGCTGTGGGGCGATGTCATGGAGGTGGCATGTGGTGACAGCCGACGGGGCTGTGGGGTGATGTCACGGAGGAGGTGGCATGTGGTGACAGCCGACGGGGCTGTGGGGCGATGTCACGGAGGAGGTGGCATGTGGTGACAGCCGACGGGGCTGTGGGGCGATGTCACGGAGGAGGTGGCATGTGGTGACAGCCGACGGGGCTGTGGGGTGATGTCATGGAGGTGGCATGTGGTGACAGCCGACGGGGCTGTGGGGTGATGTCACGGAGGAGGTGGCATGTGGTGACAGCCGACGGGGCTGTGGGGTGATGTCACGGAGGAGGTGGCATGTGGTGACAGCCGACGGGGCTGTGGGGTGATGTCATGGAGGTGGCATGTGGTGACAGCCGACAGGACTGTGGGGCGATGTCACGGAGGAGGTGGCATGTGGTGACAGCCGACGGGACTGTGGGGCGATGTCATGGAGGTGGCATGTGGTGACAGCCGACGGGGCTGTGGGGTGATGTCACGGAGGAGGTGGCATGTGGTGACAGCCGACGGGACTGTGGGGCGATGTCATGGAGGTGGCATGTGGTGACATCCGACGGGACTGTGGGGCGATGTCATGGAGGTGGCATGTGGTGACAGCCGACGGGGCTGTGGGGTGATGTCATGGAGGTGGCATGTGGTGACAGCCGACGGGGCTGTGGGGTGATGTCATGTGGTGACAGCCGACGGGGCTGTGGGGTGATGTCATGGAGGAGGTGGCATGTGGTGACAGCCGACGGGGCTGTGTGGCGACGAAGCGCCGGGGAGAGAGTGTGGCGCATGGGAGAGTGTCGCTGGGGAGAGAGTGTGGCGCATGTGAGAGTGTCGCTGTGGAGAATGTGGCGCAGGGGAGAGAGTGTCGCGCTGGTGAGAGTGTGTGGCGCTGGGGAGTATGTGTGGCGCTGGTGAGAGTGTCGCTGGGGAGAATGTGGCGCTGGGGAGAGAGTGTGACGCTGGTGAGAGTGTGACGCTGGTGAGAGTGTGACGCTGGTGAGAGTGTCGCTGGGGAGAGAGTGTGGCGCTGGAGAGAGTGTGGCGCTGGAGAGAGTGTGGCGCTGGGGAGAGTGTGGCGCTGGGGAGAGTGTGTGGCGCTGGTGCGAGTGTCGCTGGGGAGAATGTGGCGCAGGGGAGAGTGTGTCGCTGGGGAGAGTATGTGGCACATGGGAGAGTGTGGCGCTGGGGAGAGAGTGTGGGACTGGTGAGAGTGTCGCTGGGGAGAGTGTCGCTGGGGAGAGAGTGTGGCGCATGTGAGAGTGTCGCTGTGGAGAATGTGGCGCAGGGGAGAGAGTGTGGCGCTGGTGAGAGTGTGTGGCGCTGGGGAGAGTGTGTGGCGCTGTGGAGTGTGTGGCGCTGGTGAGAGTGTCGCTGGGGAGAGTGTGTGGCGCATGGGAGAGTGTGGCGCTGGTGAGAGTGTCGCTGTGGAGAATGTGGCGCTGGGGAGAGAGTGTGACGCTGGTGAGAGTGTGACGCTGGTGAGAGTGTGGCGCTGGTGAGTGTCGCTGTGGAGAATGTGGCGCTGGGGAGAGTGTGGCGCTGGGGAGAGAGTGTGGCGCTGGTGAGAGTGTCGCTGGAGAGAATGTGGCGCAGGGGAGAGTGTGGCGCTGGGAAGTGTGTGGCGCATGGGAGAGTGTCGCTGGGGAGAATGTGGCGCAGGGGAGAGTGTGGCACTGGGGAGAGTGTGTGGCGCTGGGGAGAGTGGCGCTGTGGAGAATGTGGCGCATGAGAGAGTGTGGCGCTGGGGAGTGTGTGGCGCTGGTGAGCGTGCCGCTGGGGAGAGTGTGTCGCTGGAGAGAGTGTGGCGCTGGGGAGAGTGTGGCGCTGGGGAGAGTGTGGCGCTTGTGAGAGTGTGGCGCTGGAGAGTGTCGCTGGGGAGAGAGTGTGGCGCTGGGGAGAGTGTCGCTGGGGAGAGTGTGGCGCTGGGGAGTATGTGTGGCGCATGGGAGAGTGTGGCGCTGGGGAGAGTGTGTGGCGCATGGGAGAGTGTCGCTGGAGAGAGAGTGTGTCGCTGGGGAGAGTGTGGCGCTGGTGAGAGTGTCGCTGGGGAGAATGTGGCGCAGGGGAGTGTGTGGCGCTGGGGAGAGTGTGTGGCGCTGGGGAGAGTGGCGCTGTGGAGAATGTGGCGCATGAGAGAGTGTGGCGCTGGGGAGTGTGTGGCGCTGGTGAGCGTGCCGCTGGGGAGAGTGTGTCGCTGGAGAGAGTGTGGCGCTGGGGAGAGTGTGGCGCTGGGGAGAGTGTGGCGCTTGTGAGAGTGTGGCGCTGGAGAGTGTCGCTGGGGAGAGAGTGTGGCGCTGGGGAGAGTGTCGCTGGGGAGAGTGTGGCGCTGGGGAGTATGTGTGGCGCATGGGAGAGTGTGGCGCTGGGGAGAGTGTGTGGCGCATGGGAGAGTGTCGCTGGAGAGAGAGAGTGTGTCGCTGGGGAGAGTGTGGCGCTGGTGAGAGTGTCGCTGGGGAGAATGTGGCGCAGGGGAGTGTGTGGCGCTGGGGAGAGTGTGTGGCGCTGGGGAGAGTGGCGCTGTGGAGAATGTGGCGCATGGGAGAGTGTGGCGCTGGGGAGAGAGTGTGGCACTGGTGAGAGTGTCGCTGGGGAGAGTGTGTCGCTGGAGAGTGTGTCGCTGGAGAGTGTCGCTGGGGAGAGTGTGGCGCTGGGGAGAGTGTGGCGCTGGGGAGAGTGTGGCGCTGGGGAGAGTGTGTGGCGCATGGGAGAGTGTCGCTGGGGAGAGTGTGGCGCTGGGGAGAGAGTGTGGCGCTGGTGAGAGTGTCGCTGGGGAGAATGTGGCGCAGGGGAGAGTGTGGCGCTGGGGAGAGTGGCGCTGGGGAGAGTGGCGCTGTGGAGAATGTGGCGCATGGGAGAGTGTGGCGCTGGTGAGATAGTGTGGCGCTGGTGAGATAGTGTGGCGCTGGTGAGAGTGTGTCGCTGGGGAGAGTGTGTCGCTGGAGAGAGTGTGGCGCTGGAGAGTGTGTCGCTGGGGAGAGTGTGGCGCTGGGGAGAGAGTGTGGCGCTGGGGAGAGAGTGTGGCGCTGGTGAGAGTGTGGCGCTGGTGAGAGTGTCGCTGGGGAGAATGTGGCGCATGGGAGAATGTGGCGCATGGGAGAGTTGTGTGGCGCATGGGAGAGTGTGGCGCATGGGAGAGTGTCGCTGGGGAGAGTGTGTGGCGCTGGTGAGTGTGGCGCTGGTGAGAGTGTCGCTGGGGAGAGAGTGTGGCGCATGGGAGAGTGTGTGGCGCATGGGAGAGTGTGTGGCGCATGGGAGAGTGTGTAGCGCTGGGGAGAGTGGCGCTGTGGAGAATGTGGCGCATGGGAGAGTGTGGCGCTGGGGAGAGAGTGTGGCGCTGGTGAGAGTGTCGCTGGGGAGAATGTGGCGCAGGGGAGAGTGTGGCGCTAGGGAGAGTGTGTGGCGCTGGGGAGAGTGTGTGGCGCTGGGGAGAGTGTGGCGCTGGTGAGAGTGTGGCGCTGGGGAGAGAGTGTGGCGCTGGTGAGTGTCGCTGGGGAGAGTGTGGCGCTGGAGAGAGAGTGTGGCGCTGGTGAGTGTCGCTGGGGAGAGTGTCGCTGGAGAGTGTGGCGCTGGAGAGTGTGTCGCTGGGGAGAAAATGTTGCGCTGGGGAGAGAGTGTGGCGCTGGGGAGAGAGTGTGGCGCTGGTGAGAGTGTCGCTGGGGAGAGTGTGGCGCTGGTGAGTGTCGCTGGAGAGAATGTGGCGCATGGGAGAGTGTGGCGCTGGGGAGAGAGTGTGGACCATGGGAGAGTGTCGCTGGGGAGAGTGTGGCGCTGGGGAGAGAGTGTGGCGCTGGGGAGAGAGTGTGGCGCTGGTGAGAGTGTCGCTGGGGAGAGTGTGGCTGGGGAGAGTGTGGCTGGGGAGAGTGTGTGGCGCATGGGAGAGTGTGGCGCTGGGGAGAGTGTGTGGCGCTGGTGAGTGTCGCTGGGGAGAATGTGGCGCAGGGGAGAGTGTGGCGCTGGGGAGAGTGTGTGGCGCATGGGAGAGTGTGGCGCTGGGGAGAGAGTGTGGCGCTGGGGAGAGAGTGTGGCGCTGGTGAGTGTCGCTGGGGAGAGTGTCGCTGGGGAGAGAGTGTGGCGCTGGTGAGAGTGTGGCGCTGGGGAGAGTGTGGCGCTGGGGAGAGAGTGTGGCGCTGGTGAGAGTGGCGCTGGGGAGAATGTGGCGCAGGGGAGAGTGTGGCGCTGGGGAGAGAGTGTGGCGCTGGGGAGAGTGGAGAGCTGTGGAGAATGTGGCGCATGGGAGAGTGTGGCGCTGGGGAGAGTGGCGCTGTGGAGAATGTCGCTGTGGAGAGTGTGGCGCTGGAGAGAGTGTGGCGCTGGAGAGAGTGTGGCGCTGGGGAGAGTGTGGCGCTGGGGAGAGTGGCGCTGTGGAGAATGTGGCTCATGGGAGAGTGTGGCGCTGTGGAGAGAGTGTGGCGCTGGGGAGAGTGGCGCTGTGGAGAATGTGGCGCATGGGAGAGTGTGGCGCTGGGGAGAGTGTCGCTGTGGAGAGTGTGGCGAATGGGAGAGTGTGGTGCTGGGGAGAGAGTGTGGCGCTGGGGAGAGTGTGTCGCTGGGGAGAGAGTGTGGCGCTGGTGAGAGAGTGTGGCGCTGGTGAGAGAGTGTGGCGCTGGTGAGTGTCGCTGGGGAGAATGTGTCGCTGGGGAGAATGTGGCGCAGGGGAGAGTGTGGCGCTGGGGAGAGAGTGTGGCGCTGGTGAGTGTCGCTGGGGAGAATGTGGCGCAGGGGAGAGTGTGGCGCTGGGGAGAGTGTGTGGCGCTGGGGAGAGTGGCGCTGTGGAGAATGTGGCGCATGGGAGAGTGTGGCGCTGGGGAGAGAGTGTGACGCTGGTGAGTGTCGCTGGGGAGAAGGTGGCGCAGGGGAGAGTGTGGCGCTGGGGAGAGTGTGGCGCTGGGGAGAGTGGCGCTGTGGAGAATGTGGCGCATGGGGGAGTGTGGAGCTGGTGAGAGTGTCGCTGGGGAGAGTGTCGCTGGGGAGAGAGTGTGGCGCTGGAGAGAGAGTGTCGCTGGGGAGAGTGTGGCGCTGGGGAGAGTGTGGCGCTGGGGAGAGTGTGTGGCGCTGGTGAGAGTGTCGCTGTGGAGAGTGTGGCGCTGGAGAGAGTGTGGCGCTGGGGAGAGTGTGTGGCGCTGGGGAGAGTGGCGCTGTGGAGAATGTGGCGCATGGGAGTGTGGCGCATGGGAGTGTGGCGCTGGGGAGAGTGTGGCGCTGGGGAGAGTGTGGCGCTGGGGAGTGTGTCGCTGGGGAGAGTGTGGCGCTGGGGAGAGTGTGTGGCGCTGGGGAGAGTGTGTGGCGCATGGGAGAGTGTCGCTGGGGAGAGTGTGGCGCTGGGGAGAGAGTGTGGCGCTGGTGAGAGTGTCGCTGGAGAGAGTGTGGCGCTGGGGAGAGTGTGTGGCGCTGGGGAGAGTGGCGCTGTGGAGAATGTGGCGCATGGGAGAGTGTGGCGCTGGGGAGAGAGTGTGGCGCTGGGGAGAGAGTGTGGCGCTGGTGAGAGTGCCGCTGGTGAGAGTGTGTCGCTGGAGAGAGTGTGGCGCTGGAGAGAGTGTGTCGCTGGGGAGAGTGTGGCGCTGGGGAGAGTGTGGCGCTGGAGAGTGTGTCGCTGGGGAGAGTGTGGCGCTGGGGAGAGAGTGTGGCGCTGGTGAGTGTCGCTGGGGAGAGAGTGTGGCGCTGTTGAGTGTCGCTGGGGAGAGTGTGGCGCTGGGGAGAGAGTGTGGCGCTGGTGAGAGTGTCGCTGGGGAGAGTGTGTCGCTGGAGAGTGTGGCGCTGGAGAGAGTGTGTCGCTGGGGAGAGTGTGGCGCTGGGGAGAGAGTGTGGCGCTGGTGAGAGTGTCGCTGGGGAGAGTGTGTCGCTGGAGAGAGTGTGGCGCTGGTGAGAGTGTCGCTGGGGAGAGTGTGTCGCTGGAGAGAGTGTCGCGCTGGAGAGAGTGTGTCGCTGGGGAGAGTGTGGTGCTGGGGGAGAGTGTGGCGCTGGTGAGAGTGTCGCTGGGGAGAATGTGGCGCATGGGAGAGTGTGGCGCTGGGGAGAGAGTGTGGGGCATGGGAGTGTCGCTGGGGGAGAGTGTGGCGCTGGGGAGAGAGTGTGGCGCTGGTGAGTGTCGCTGGGGAGAATGTGGCGCAGGGGAGAGTGTGGCGCTGGGGAGAGTGTGTGGCGCTGGGGAGAGTGTCGCTGGGGAGAATGTGGCGCATGGGAGAGTGTGGCGCTGGGGAGAGATTGTGGCGCATGGGAGAGTGTGGCGCATGGGAGAGTGTCGCTGGGGAGAGTGTGGCGCTGGGGAGAGAGTGTGGCGCATGGGAGAGTGTCGCTGGGGAGAGTGTGGCGCTGGGGAGAGTGTGTGGCGCTGGGGAGAGTGGCGCTGTGGAGAATGTGGCGCAGGGGAGAGAGTGTGGTGCTGGTGAGAGAGTGTGGCGCTGGGGAGGGAGTGTGGCGCTGGGGAGGGAGTGTGGCGCTGGTGAGAGAGTGTGGCGCTGGTGAGAGAGTGTGTCGCTGGGGAGGGAGTGTGACGCTGTGGTGTGTGGCGCAGGGGAGAGAGTGTGGCGCTGGGGAGGGAGTGTGGCGCTGGTGAGTGTGGCGCTGGTGAGAGTGTGACGCTGGTGAGTGTGGCGCTGATGAGAATGTGGCGCTGGTGAGAGTGCGGCGCTGGTGAGAGAGTGTGGCGCTGGTGAGAGAGTGTGACGCTGTGGAGTGTGTGGCGCTGGTGAGAGAGTGTGGCGCTGGTGAGAGTGTGACGCTGTGGAGTGTGTGGCGCAGGGGAGAGAGTGTGGCGCTGGTGAGAGAGTGTGGCGCTGGGGAGGGAGTGTGGCGCTGTGGAGTGTGTGGCGCTGGTGAGTGTGTGGCGCTGGTGAGAGTGTAACGCTGGTGAGAGAGTGTGGCGCTGGTGAGGGTGTGGCGCTGGGGAGAGAGTGTGGCGCTGGGGAGAGTGTGTGGCGCTGGGGAGAGTGTGGCGCTGGGGAGAGTGTGTGGCGCTGGGGAGAGTGTGTAGCGCTGGGGAGAGAGTGTGGCGCTGAGAGTGTGTGGCGCTGGTGAGAGTGTGTCGCTGGTGAGGGTGTGGCGCTGGGGAGAGAGTGTGGCGCTGGTGAGTGTGGCGCTGGTGAGTGTGGCGCTGTGGAGAGAGTGTGGCGCTGGGGAGAGAGTGTGGCGCTGGTGAGAGGTGGCGCCGTGACCGGATGGTTGTCGGTCGCCCTGCCTGGCGGCGCGCTCACGCACTATGCGTGTCTGCGTAGGGCCGGGAGTCTGGCGGAGTCGCCGGCCGTGGGCGGACGTGTGGCTAGTCATCGTGCTGTCACTGTTGGGTATAATATAAGTACAGAAGAGAGACCTTTAACACTTATAAAGATATCAGTGAAATCGGTGTCCATTAGCCAAGTCACTGTACTCGCTGGAAGATACACTAAACAAATTACGTTTTCTGTACGCAACCTTTTCATAAATTTAGTCCGAATGTTTTGATTGGATGGACTTCCGAGATCAGGACCCACACTAAGGAAACCTTATTGCGCGGACCCTGACCCCACCATCCGATCGAGCAATTTCAGGTCACCGGCAGTACTTTACAGTTTAAATTGCAATACATTTTAAAACACGAATAATAAACGATAACTCACCCAACTGTTTTGCCATGAAGCCCAGGATCGAAAAGACAACAAAGCCGGCGAACACAGAGGTAGTACAGTTTGTGAAGGCCACGACGATGGCATCTCTGAAATAGGAAAATCATCGGTCAATAAGCGAAGTTGCATGCTACATCGGTCGACTGATCAGCATTCCGGATCAGTGGTACGTAAACCCAACAACACATTGCCAGCTACGGCTCCGCAGCCTGTACGCCCTGTCGTGAGGTCATAGCAACGTTGCCAGTATAAACCCAACAACACATCGCCAGCTACGGCGCCGTAGCCTGTACGTCCTGTCGTGAGGTCATAGCAACGTTGCCAGTATAAACCCAACAACACATTGCCAGCTACGGCTCCGCAGCCTGTACGCCCTGTCGTGAGGTCATAGCAACGTTGCCAGTATAAACCCAACAACACATCGCCAGCTACGGCGCCGTAGCCTGTACGTCCTGTCGTGAGGTCATAGCAACGTTGCCAGTATAAACCCAACAACACATTGCCAGCTACGGCGCCGTAGCCTGTACGCCCTGTCGTGAGGTCATAGCAACGCTGCCAGTATAAACCCAACAACACATCGCCAGCTACGGCGCCGCAGCCTGTACGTCCTGTCGTGAGGTCATAGCAACGCTGCCAGTATAAACCCAACAACACATCGCCAGCAACGCTGCCGCAGCCTGTACGCCCTGTCGTGAGGTCATAGCAACGCTGCCAGTATAAACCCAACAACACATTGCCAGCTACGGCGCCGTAGCCTGTACGCCCTGTCGTGAGGTCATAGCAACGCTGCCAGTATAAACCCAACAACACATCGCCAGCTACGGCGCCGTAGCCTGTACGCCCTGTCGTGAGGTCATAGCAACGCTGCCAGTATAAACCCAACAACACATCGCCAGCTACGGCGCCGTAGCCTGTACGCCCTGTCGTGAGGTCATAGCAACGCTGTCAGTATAAACCCAACAACACATTGCCAGCTACGGCGCCGCATCGCCAGTTACGGCGCCGTAGCCTGTACGCCCTGTCGTGAGGTCATAGCAACGTTGCCAGTATAAACCCAACAACACATCGCCAGCTACGGCGCCGTAGCCTGTACGTCCTGTCGTGAGGTCATAGCAACGCTGCCAGTATAAACCCAACAACACATCGCCAGCTACGGCGCCGTAGCCTGTACGCCCTGTCGTGAGGTCATAGCAACGCTGCCAGTATAGACCCAACAACACATTGCCAGCTACGGCGCCGTAGCCTGTACGCCGTGTCGTGAGGTCATAGCAACGCTGCCAGTATAAACCCAACAACACATTGCCAGCTACGGCGCCGCAGCCTGTACGTCCTGTCGTGAGGTCATAGCAACGTTGCCAGTATAAACCCAACAACACATCGCCAGCTACGGCGCCGCAGCCTGTACGTCCTGTCGTGAGGTCATAGCAACGCTGCCAGTATAAACCCAACAACACATTGCCAGCTACGGCGTCGTAGCCTGTACGCCGTGTCGTGAGGTCATAGCAACGCTGCCAGTATCGGCTATATCAGCTCCACCTTATATCAGGAACAAAACCATGGGACAATCGACAAATACATTGGAAAACTGAACTTCCTTCCCATATTGCCCTCTGCCCCCGCCGCACTCCAGCCGCCTGCGGACCTCATGCAGTTGTTCTTGAAGCGGTTGTAGCTGGCCAGCGTGATGAGCCCTCCGAAGCTGGGTCCGAGCGAGTAGAAGATCTGTGTGGCGGCGTCCGACCACACTCGGGCGTCGCCCAGTCGCTCCAGGTCCGGCGTAATATAGAACTCGATGCCGTCCATGGCTCCATCCAGCGTCGCTCCTGTCGGGGACGGGCCGCCGAGTGTGACGTCACAGCCGGGTCAGACGGGCCGAGTGTGACGTCTCAGCCGGGTCAGACGGGCAGAGTGTGACGTCACAGCCGGGTCGGCCAGGCCGAGTGTGACGCCACAGCCGGGTCGGACGGGCCGAGTGTGACGTCACAGCCGGGTCGGACGGACAGAGTGTGACGTCACAGCCGGGTCGGACGGACCGAGTGTGACGTCACAGCCGGGTCGGACGGGCCGAGTGTGACGTCACAGCCGGGTGGCGAGCATACCGACGGTGCGAGTCGCCACTCATCCTTCCTGATAGAGGATGTCAGCAATCATCATGTCAGTGTCTGCCTGAGCCTGCGACAATACAGCCCGCGGGATTGATCTGACAAGGCACGAAGCCACTCTTCGTTTGCTGTTTATTAATGACACGTTCACGATACGCTGCGATGTCCCTCCCTCCTCGTCTGACGTCAACCCCAGCCCCCCGAACCATGACACCCTGGCCCCAGCGCCGACCTCAGACGCTCAACTGACCTCCTCGTCTGACGTCAACCCCAGCCCCCCGAACCATGACACCATGGCCCCAGCGCCGACCTCAGACGCTCAACTGACCTCCTCGTCTGACGTCAACCCCAGCCCCCCGAACCATGACACCATGGCCCCAGCGCCGACCTCAGACGCTCAACTGACCTCTGATCTGACGTCAACCCCAGCCCCCCGAACCATGACACCATGGCCCCAGCGCCGACCTCAGACGCTCAACTGACCTCCTCGTCTGACGTCAACCCCAGCCCCCAGAACCATGACACCATGGCCCCAGCGCCGACTTCAGACGCTCAACTGACCTCCTCGTCTGACGTCAACCCCAGCCCCCAGAACCATGACACCATGGCCCCAGCGCCGACTTTAGACGCTCAACTGACCTCTGATCTGACGTCAACCCCAGCCCCCCGAACCATGACACCATGGCCCCAGCGCCGACCTCAGACGCTCAACTGACCTCCTCGTCTGACGTCAACCCCAGCCCCCAGAACCATGACACCATGGCCCCAGCGCCGACCTCAGACGCTCAACTGACCTCTGATCATCAGGATGAAAAGCACGAAGTAGGGGAAGAGGGCAGTGAAGTAGACCACCTTGCCGGAGCTCTGCACGCCCTTGATGAGGCAGAGGCCGACTATCAGCCAGGCGGCCAGCAGACACAGTGACAGGTCCCACTTCAGGCCGCCGAAGTTGGACCAGTCGTGATCACGCAGGCCCAACATGTAGTTCCTGCCAACCCGGCCGGCGCCCACATAGTCAGACGACGACGAGACACATATCTGCCAGACAGATCTGACATCTGCCAGACAGATCTGACATCTGCCAGACAGATCCGACATCTGCCAGACAGATCCGACATCTGCCAGACAGATCCGACATCTGACAGACAGATCTGACATCTGCCAGACAGATCCGACATCTGACAGACAGATCTGACATCTGCCAGACAGATCTGACATCTGCCAGACAGATCTGACATCTGCCAGACAGATCTGACATCTGCCAGACAGATCTGACATCTGCCAGACAGATCTGACATCTGTCAGACAGATCTGACTTTATGATAGCTGGCGCGCCTTTTCTGTTAAACAGACATTTTCCAGCATGACAATGATACTAGAATGCACGTTTGGGTGTATACATAAGTTCGCCTGATCTCTTTTTAAGAGAAATTCACAAAATCAATCCTTTTATTTATCCTAATACTTTTAATGAAAAGTACACATTCACAATTATACATACTGAACAATCATACAGAGAAGGTACACACTGAACCAGTGGCGGATCCAGGATTTTCTAAGGCAGGGGGCTTCAGGCCCGAGGGCGGCATATTTCCTCGGTAACAGGGGCGGCATGGTCCAGAGGGGCGCCAATCCAACATGTCAATTAAACGGGTCAAATATGTATCTTCCTTAACCCGCGCCCCCCGGGGGGGGGGAAGAATCTGCCCCCTCCCGGTTTTTCTAAATATCTTGAAAACTATGATAGATATTGACGTGAAACGTTCCGTACCTTATGTTGCATCCATTTTAAGTCTTCTCTCAATATGTCAGTTGGGCAAACTACAGAGGCGATCACAAATAGATCAATAAATTTTTAGATTTGGTTATGCCCATATTTGGGCATACATGCAGTATCAAACTGTGAGGCCTATGTCATTAGGCCCATTCGGAGCAACATACGCATACTCAGAGGTTAAAAAGTGTTGGAGAACATGTCCATCAATATATCGGAATAATAAATGTGACCAGATTCGGCAATTGCCCTTATTCCACTGTAAATGACGACCCACATATTGATTCCGCGTCGCAACGACCACAGTGTGAAATACATTTTTTAGATCGGTCGTCAGCCGGCTAATCCAATTTTAGATCGTGAAGCCAGGTGGTGAATACAAATTTAAATCGCCGAGGCTGCTGCGAGTGCCGAAATTGAGAGATCGCCGACCCTTACTTTGGCCATATCTGCCAAAGTAGGGATCTGATCATACAATTACAAGAAAATATAATGGCGCGATTCGTGCAGTTTCAACCGGAAAAAAATCCAGGGGTGATGGATATTTTTGAGGGGTGATATGGCGTTTGAAGGTGTGAATGTCAGGAAGACAATCAATTTTTAGATCGGATCTCCTTATAAGGGTCATGCTCCGCCCATTTTGATGATGTCACGACCTAAGTTTTGATCGATCCATTTTTAGATCGTAGTTTGCCCAACTGATGTCATTCAAATTAGTGAAGTAGTTTGGGAGATAATGACGTTTTAGTGACGTCAGGTTGACATTTTTGGTGCAAAACGACAAATATAAAAAAACGTAGAAAATTGAGTTGTAAAGCAAATAGCAAATAAGTCAAATGAAAGAAAATGGCATGTTCTTCAAAATGGCTATCTCGGATTTGCATTTTTGTTAGCTTTTTACAAACAAAAAACTTGTTTAGGAAAAATCCCACAAAATATAAATTTTAGAAGATATAACAAAATGGAATATATATTGGATAACGAAGTATGAACGATACCCACACCAAATTTCAAAATAAAATCTTGATTTTTGATCAACTTATGGCTCCCAAGTATGATTAAAGGTTCACCTTCAACATGGGTTTTGAACTGAAATAGCAGTTTTGTAGCCCGTGTTGAGAAATCCTTATCTGGAACTTTTCTTGGCTGAAAAGACTCTCCAGCCGAAGATATTTGACTTTTTGGCGAAGGAATACGGCGCATATATGATGTACCGTACCGTCTGAAAGTGCCAGCACTGCCATGGAACATGCGCAGACCAATAACGCGCACCATAAAATCAATAATTTACAACCTTCTGTCCTGAATTGGCGCGATGTAGGACCATTTTTAAAAAGAAAAAAAGAAATTGTATTAACAAATATAATAAAATCGTGTTCTGAAAAAAATTCCGAAGGTGAACTATTTCCTTTAACTCCTGACGTAATTTGTTGAAATACCATTTTATGGCTTTTCATAACCAGATACAGGCAAATAAATGACACTACTGTATTTATTAGACAAAACTGGTCTAGAAACATGACCTTTTTATTTATATTAATCAATTAAAAATTTTGCCCTTATCAACTTGACCTGAACTTCGCCAAGGGCCATTATATTGGGTCAGTGTGTAAAATTGGCGACTACTATCAAATTATACGTGTATAATAACCCATCACGCATGTTTCCCATGACTTTCGTAGACCTTTTGCCAATAGTTATATTTTCTGACCTGCCCTTGACGGCTTGACGACCTTTGCTTACTATCTCAATTTCCCTTATGCGGAAGATGTATTATGCCTCTGAGAGTACTTTGTGCCATAATAGTCGCAATATGAGGCTTTAAATGGAAAGTATAGCAAATCAACCCAAATACCTCGATTTTGACATTTTACCTGACCGTGACCTGACATGTGAACTTACTTTGAACATTTCACGTATGTTTTACGTGCGTCCCATTGCGAACTTTCAATTTCTTACTCGCGCGTCTCGCTGCGGTTATTGGTTCGGAAGATAACGAGGTGGCAGAATATGCCCCCACCCCAGTTCGGCTGAATACCCCACCCTTTTGACCCTTTTGAAAGTCTGGAGGCATGATCGAAGGTTCGACTGCGTTCACATGATTCACAAAAATTACATGATTTTTTTTATTCTCCGGGCTAACTACATGTAGCCCGGAGAAGCAAAACATATATTATCGCACTCGCAACATGGGGAAACTAAGTTGCATACGTGGATAACAAGGAGCAAAATCTTGTGTTACGACAGTTGAGTCGTTCTTATTGGGTCGCGCCAATCCAAGGGGATTATAAAACGTTTTCAGCGTCGGTCACCGATTTTTACGACATTTGGTCTCAATATCAAGTCGAACCTCCTGTTTACCAGAATCAGGTCCATTTTGACCTTACAGGTCTCATTCAAGGTCAAATCCAATGTGAAGGACGGGGGACGCTGTAGCGCCCACAGTTTGCGTCGGATTGCAACACAAATGGTCTCAAACGATGCCCCGTGCCCATTTCCAGGATTACAAGCATTCTTAGAGTAAATTTGTTGCCCATGACCTTAAAGGTCAAAGGACGGGGAACGCTGTAGCGCCCAATTTTGGGCGCTAATTTGAAGGTCACGGGGCACAACTCTAAGAATGCTCGTCATTCTGGAAATGGAAAGGACTGGGAAAAATATCGTCCTTTGAGCCTGAATTTGACATTAAAGGTCACTGGGCTCGACCTTGAAGGTCACGGGCACAACTCTGAACATTCTCGTCATCTTGGAACTGGGCACAAGGAATCGTTTGAGACCAATTTGTCGCGACCGGACGGTAACTTGGGCGCTAAAGCGTTCCCCGTCGTTTGACCTTGAATGTGAACTTGAAGGAGACCAGTAAGGTCAAAATGGACCTCATTTTTTATAGCAGGAGGTTCGTTTTGACCTTAGTCCTTGGGACCAAATCGCGTAAAAATCGGTGACCGACGCTGAAAACATTTATGTGGAGCTGTGGACATCATGGACATTGGACAGTCATCCAAGCTATTTTTAGGCGCCCCGAGTGTGAAAGGTACCATACGTCGGCACCTTAACGCCTCGCCAGGCATATTAAAAAGTGTCATGGTTATTTCATGGGGTCCAGGCCTCTTCGTAGGCGCCATCCAGGGCGCTATCGGGAGTGGGGAGAGGGGGCAAAAGCGTGTTATTGGTTTAGAAGGCCACAGGTGCCCGGTCGCCGTCGGAGAGAAGCTAAAGGCGTCAGGGTGCCATCATTCAGAGTGCGCCGGGGCTCCGCATCGCTTTCGGGCCGGCAAGGTGCCATTCGGGGGCGGTATGATACCTTCCGAGGGTAGCGTGCCTTCTGAGGGTGGCAAGACGTCTTCCAAACTCCGAAAGCGGGATATTGCATTCTGAGGGCGGCAAAATGTCTTCCGAGGGCGGCACAAATTTTCAGAGGGCGACATGATGCTTTCCGAGGGCGGCATAATGCTCTCTGGACTCTGAGAGGAGGGCATGATGCCTTCTGAGGGCGGCATAATGCGCTCTTAGGGCGGCAGGATGCCTTCTGAGGGCAGCATATTGCACTCTGAGGGCGGCATAATGTACTCTTAGGGCGGCAAGATGCCTTCAGAGGGCGACAAGACATCTTCCGAGGGCAGCAAAATGTCTTCGGAGGGCGACACGATGTTTTCCGAGGGCGACACGATGTTTTCCGAGGGCGACACGATGTTTTCCGAGGGCGAAACGATGTTTTCCGAGGGCGGCATGGTGCCTTCCGAGGGCGGCATGGTGCCTTCCGAGGGCGGCATGGTGCCTTCCGAGGGCGGCTTGGTGCCTTCCGAGGGCGGCATAATGCCTTCCGAGGGCAGCATAATGCCTTCCGAGGGCAGCGATGTACCTTCTGAGGGCGGTATAATGCGTTGAGGGCGGCAAGCTGTCTTCTGAGGGTGCCAGGGCGCCTTTTAAGAGTGCTACGACGCTGTCGGTAGACGCAAAGGCGCTCTGGCGGCCTCCCGAGAACGCTGCAGCGCCTTCGGCGCCGGAAAATCCTTTGCCAAGAACGGCGTCGCGGTGCCCGAGGGCGCCGTTTTCTAAGGCAGGGGGCTTCAGCCCCTACGGCCCCCTGTATCAGCCACTGGGTCATTGCTAGTCTTAAAGACGAGCAATGACTTGAGGCCATTCTTATACAAATAAATCGAGCCCTGGCTCGATTTTTTTTGTTAAAGAATGGCCTCAGGACCCGGCGCGGGAGATGTTTAGCGTCGAAACAGCGCCTCAGAAATGCAACAGCAAAGCACGGGTGGAGTTTCCTATTCACATGGTGTGGCCACTGGCCCACCAACTTTGAGTGATGTCCCACCAACTTTTGTCAGATTTGAAGGTTTCCTGGCATTAATTAAAATTTTCACCTCACTAATGGAAAACATCCGGCCAATATGTCATTTTGCCGCACCAACTTTTTCTGGAAAGCTCCACGCATGCGGCAAAGCCAAATAATATGCTGGTATTTTACACACTGCCAAAACATAAAAAATGTCCAGTCCAGAGGCCATTCTTTTCTTTTTAATCGAGCCACGACTCGATTTTTTAAAAATAGGAATGACCTTAGATGTTTGTTTCCATCGAAACTATTATTTATGGCACAGAGGCAAAGTCATTATACATTATTACCAATCGTTTTTTTCATGTGAGGGTTGGTCTTCTTTCTTTTGGGGGGGGGGGGGGGGCGGGGGTGGTAACAGATCACTTTGGGCTTTGGGCTTGGGGGGGGGGGGCTAAATGCCCCCTGGATCCACCAGTGCACTGAACAATGATACAGATTACAGAGATATAGCCATATACATATAGTTCACCCCGCACTGAGCCACTCACGTATAGTAGTCTTCGCTGGCGCCGATGCGGGACCCGATGTTGTCATAGCTCTTGACGATGCTGCTGTTGGTGTTGTTTGCGCAGTGGGTTTCGTTGACGAGCGTGAAGCTGTAGTGTTCGCAGTACTTGCCGATGGGGTAGCAGGTCTTGTTCCAGAAGAGGTCGGCGCCACTACTGATATTCTGGCAATATTGCTCCTCCTTCACCGTGAAGCAGTTCTGCGTGTTGTAGCTGTAAAGCACGACACCAGCTGCGTTAGCGGGGGATGTCTGCCTACACGGGTGAGGTCACTGGGGGGCCTGCAGGCACTGGGCTCTCGGGCCCAGCGACGGCTGGTGGGTGGAGACAGCGAGCACCGACACGGGCACGCCGCCGACGGCCTCGGACGGCGCGATGCTGCAGGCCAAAACGGGCCAAAGCAGCACGGTCGCGGCGAAACCGTGCAGTAACACCGTGAGTCACCCCAGCAGGAGTAGGGCTGCAGCGCGCGATGCACGTGGCGGCTGCTAAGCCGAGGAGAATGGGAGTTACAGTACATACGTTAACAATACAGGCTCTCCCAAACAATGGACAGCGGATACATTTAAGCGGGAACCTACACCTCAAACTAGCCTGGTCTAGTTTTGGACTTGGATGTGCAGTGCTTACTCGTTGGTGCAGGTCGACCATCCCAGTTCGGATCTGAAGGACGCAGCAGTGTAGAAGATGGTCCACGCGATAATGAGGTTGTAGTAGCACACGACCAGGAACGAAATCACGAGCATTCCATATCCAAGACCTGCGCAGACGAGGACCCGGTCAGCACCAGCCCGGGACGAGGCACGGTCACGGGTGGACGTACACCACTGGAGGATGGTTCACCCGCTCACTTGCTAACTTTAACCCGCTCACTCGCTAACCTTGCACGCGTAGAGGATGGCTCACCCGCTCACTCGCTAACCTTGCACACGTAGAGGATGGCTCACCCGCTCACTCGCTAACCTTGCACACGTGGAGGATGGCTCACCCGCTCACTCGCTAACCTTGCACACGTAGAGGATGGCTCACCCGCTCACTCGCTAACCTTGCACACGTGGAGGATGGCTCACCCGCTCACTCGCTAACCTTGCACACGTAGAGGATGGCTCACCCGCTCACTCGCTAACCTTGCACACGTGGAGGATGGCTCACCCGCTCACTCGCTAACCTTGACCCGCTCACTCGCTAACCTTGCACACGTGGAGGATGGCTCACCCACTCACTCGCTAACCTTGCACACGTAGAGGATGGCTCTCCCGCTCACTCGCTAACCTTGCACAGCATCACTCACAGACCGTTGCTGGTCCGACTCGTCAAGCTCGTGCAATGTCAGTTTGAATGAAATCGAAAGGTACGCCCTCAATCCGGATTTTCGTTTCTGGTGCTCTAGCGGCCAAACCGTTTTAGTTACCTCGTAAATATTTTACCCGTGTGATCATTCATCATAAGGTACAGTTGGTGCAAGTTTGAAGCAAACTGAAAGGTACATACGCTCTCAATCTGGATTTTTGTATAGCGGCCAAACCGTTTCCGTTACATTTCCGGCCAAACCGTTTCCGGTAATATTTTACCCTTGAGACTGCCTCATCATATGCTACATACAATTGGTGCGAGTTTAAAGGAAATTGAAAGATACGCGAATCCGTATATGAATCCGTATACGAATACGTTGCTTGCTATTATCATCAGGACGTGCCTGCTGGATTTGGAGCTGGCGCCGTAACAATGACGATTCATAGCCGTGTATTGGCCGGGGCCAGGGGTATCCGTATTGGCCGGGCCGGGGGTATCCGTATTGGCCGGGGCCGGGGGTATCCGTATTGGCCGGGGCCGGGGGTATCCGTATTGGCCGTGGCCGGGTGTATCCGTATTGGCCGGGGCCAGGGGCATCCGTATTGGCCGGGGCCGGGGGTATCCGTATTGGCCGGGGCTGACGACGCATCTCCTCGCTGGGACAGCTCACATATATTTGGATTCTGGCCTCGGTGAAGTTCGCAATGCGATATTCAACACACAGAAAATAGCCAATCACACCCCGCAAAAAAACACGTCTCATCCGAGCTAACAATGACTGGGGGCGGAGCTAACAATGACTGGGGGCGGAGCTAACAATGACTGGGGGCCGAGCTAACATTGACTGGGGGCGGAGCTAACAATGACTGGGGGCGGAGCTAACAATGACTGGGGGCGGAGCTAACAATGACTGGGGGCGGAGCTAACAATGACTGGGGGCGGAGCTAACAATGACTGGGGGCGGAGCTAACAATGACTGGGGGCGGAGCTAACAATGACTGGGGGCCGAGCTAACAATGACTGGGGGCGGAGCTAACAACGACTGGGGGCGGAGCTAACAATGACTGGGGCCCGAGCTAACAATGACTGGAGGCGGAGCTAACAATGACTGGGGGCCGAGCTAACAATGACTGGGGGCGGAGCTAACAATGACTGGGGGCGGAGCTAACAATGACTGGGGGCGGAGCTAACAATGACTGGGGGCGGAGCTAACAATGACTGGGGGCCGAGCTAACAATGACTGGGGGCCGAGCTAACAATGACTGGGGGCGGAGCTAACAATGACTGGGGGCCGAGCTAACAATGACTGGAGGCGGAGCTAACAATGACTGGGGGCCGAGCTAACAATGACTGGGGGCAGAGCTAACAATGACTGGGGGCGGAGCTAACAATGACTGGGGGCGGAGCTAACAATGACTGGGGGCGGAGCTAACAATGACTGGGGCCGAGCTAACAATGACTGGGGGCCGAGCTAACAATGACTGGGGCCGAGCTAACAATGACTGGGGGCGGAGCTAACAATGACTGGGGGCGGAGCTAGCAATGACTGGGGGCCGAGCTAACAATGACTGGGGGCGGAGCTAACAATGACTGGGGGCCGAGCTAACAATGACTGGGGGCGGAGCTAACAATGACTGGGGGCGGAGCTAACAATGACTGGGGGCCGAGCTAACAATGACTGGGGGCCGAGCTAACAATGACTGGGGGCCGAGCTAACAATGACTGGGGGCGGAGCTAACAATGACTGGGGGCGGAGCTAACAATGACTGGGGCCGAGCTAACAATGACTGGGGGCGGAGCCAACAATGACTGGGGGCCGAGCTAACAATGACTGGGGGCGGAGCTAACAATGACTGGGGGCCGAGCTAACAATGCCTGGGGGCGGAACTGGGGGGGGGGGGGGGGGGAGTGCACCTGTGAGGTCGCATGGTGCCGACTAATAACACACGCAGAATGGAGACCCGCAAGTACAGAGCTCGTGCGTGCCGGATCCGGGGGGCGGGGGGGGGGGTCTTTGTCTGGCCGCGGCTCTGCGTGGAGCTGCGCGGTCACGACACGCACTGAAGCGCACACAGCGGCATTGCACTTTCACTACCAGCGCATTCCGAGGTGGGCGGCGTGAGTTGTGATGCTGAACACGTCTGGCACACGAGGCGCCGCGCTGGTCCTCAAGTCACTCCTCTGCCGAGAACCTCACGGAGAAAGTCCCCACTGCCCGACCGAACGGTTCCGGAGGCGTTTGGATGCGATGTCAGCCTTCGGATGCGTTCGCTCAAACAGCATAGGCGGCGGATCCACGCCAGAATTCGTCCCAACTCATCTCAAGCAAACGTTGCGCTACGTGTCTGCCAGCGCATTAGCGCTACGCATCATTACAATGTTTGAAACGCGATGAACAAGAACAGCTCACAGGACACGTATTGCGAGCATTGTGTTTGCTTAGGCTGCACCCGTCGTAATGCGGCAAACTTGGTGTTGCAATAGTTGGTGCAAACTTGGTGCGGCAAACTTGGTGTTGCAATAGTTGGTGCAAACTTGGTGCGGCAAACTTGGTGTTGCAATAGTTGGTGCAAACTTGGTGCGGCAAACTTGGTGTTGCAATAGTTGGTGCAAACTTGGTGCGGCAAACTTGGTGTTGCAATAGCGTGCTGCCGTGCAATAGCATGCTGCCGTCACGGAGCATGGCCCAGGATTGCTTTGGAGCTGGGGTGCGGAGTGGAAAATTCTGGCTAAAAATAAGCATAGAGTGGAAAATTCAACGCGGGTTAATCAAAATAATATCCTGAATCTTCATCAATTCGGATTAAAGGGATAGTGCCACCTCGCGGGTCAATATGGAGTGTTTGGTGTGTATCGGTCGAATAAGCGTGTCCTATTTCACCTGCAAAATTTGGGTCCCGAAACTCTCCCGTTAGATCAAAAAATACTTTTGCACCTCTCATGCTATTATTTTCTTTTGAATGTTGCAAACTCAACATCACCATTCAGTCAGTGAACTTTAAAATTAAAAAGCGTATGCAGTTAATTATATTTTCAACAACCTTAGCCTCTTCCATAATAAAACAGCAAGAATTGCTACGGCTCGACTTTGGGACCGTAAATTTGTGACCTATACCTTATAACACAGACAGACTTTTCAAGGTCAAGTCTCGGCGAATTCGGACGCTTCGGCTTTGGGCGGGCCCAATTCCACAGCCAAACTGGATGGCAGCGGCCATCATGAATCTAGTACTGAGCAGACCAACGTTTTGGAGGCTGAAATAAATACGAAATGCTTTGCCGATACACTGCTTTAGGTGCTGCAGGAGCAAGTTTGAGCTCGAGCATACATGATTGTTGATCCCTATCATTCATGTTGCTTTTCAGAAATTCTCCGCAGATGGCAATATCCCTTTAAGGAAACAACTCAGTACGTACAGTGAAGTGCAGAAGTTCTGTTCACTTCCTCAGCATAACCAGCGCGTCTGTCGGCACTGCACGTAGTGGAATCCTCAATCCAATTAAACTATTTATACCCTCACCCCCGATATCGGGGGCGAGGGCTATAATAATTGTATTGGATTCCACTGCGTGCAGTACCGACATACAAATCAGTGGGTGGTGCCGAGGAAGTGGACAGAACATGCACGGTACATGCCAATTGTGCACATGTACGATGAAGTTACAAAATCTCTACAAAATAACGAAATAACATGCTACTTAGACCTTATATCTTGATTTACAGAAAGCTTTGGATACCGTTTGCTTATACATTTTCTTGAAAAAAATACACCACATTGTGATACGAGGGGCTTCTGCAACACGATAGTTATACCTTACACGCGCCCTGGAGGGCCTCTTGGTGTGTCAGCCAAATTTCCGCCGCCAGGGGCGCTGGGCAGCAATGTGACCCAAGCGGCGATTGCCGCCATTGGCGACAATGTATTAAGTCACTGTTTGAAGGTGGCTCTAAAAATAGTTACGATCGAAAGTGCTAAAGGCTCACGTCTCATGTGGTTCGCTGAAGCTTTCCGAGTTGAATGCTGCCATTGTTTTTATGATATCAATAATTGGGGTTGCACAAAATCGCGAAGTCAACCATGCGTGGCGAACCGCCATAAGGGCGAGAGGCCCATCCAGCCTCAGCGGACGATCAACCATATCGACTCGCCGCGGCACCCGTCGTCGGGCTGCTGGCTGCGGTTCCTGGGCGGGCAATCTTTCTATCCCCCGTGGCCTCGGGCCAAACAACACAATATTGGTGGCAAAACAACAATGGTTGTACATTTGATTGTTAAACTGATAAACATTCATATATTTAATACAAAATATGGAAGAAAGACTTTCACTGTGCATTAATTGCGATGTCACCACAGATGGAACTTACTGTTTGAAACACTTCTAAAAAACCTACTCACCTTCGATTGAGCAGAATATCGCATTGTCGACACCCGCTTATGACATCCTGCTGGAGCAGCACAGACCGCCATGCTCTCCAGAACAAAATGAGAAAACAACTTTCATATCAAATACGGCAGGACCAACGACTTGCTAAGTGCGGTGGCATAGGTATGGTCTAATTTTATTCCCTGCTCAGTGCCACTCCTTCAGCTCCTCGCGTTCCTCCTGCGCCGCCTACACCATCGCTCATTCCCATCACCATCTTGTGTGGTCGGACACCATCCATCCATCATCCATAATCATCATCACCATATCGTACGATAAATATAAATAATGACTAAACTAAAATACTGCTGTTCACCCGAACCGCAGCGCTCACCACCGACAACGGCCGGCCGCGGCGAGACGACATGGTCGATCGCCTGCTGGGGCCGGACTGAGCGGAGCGGTCGCCCTTATGACGGCTCGCCGCGCATAGTCGACTTCGGGGCGATTTTGTGCAACCCCAATTATTCATATCATCAAAAATGCAGCATTTAACTCAGACAGATTCAGCGAACCACATGCGACTTGGCCCTTTAGCATTTTCAACCGTGACTATTTTTAGAGCCACCCTCAAACAGTGACTTCATGCATTGTCGCCAATGGCGGTGATCGCCGCTTGGGTCACATTATACATCAGCGCCATCTACATATTTGTCAACCGACACCCCATTACACGTCCTGGAGGGGGGGGGGGGGGGCTGATTCCGCCCCTCCTAAGATCTCGAAAACCACGCAACGTAGCGACAAGCGGAAAACGACGTTAGATAGCTCGAGACAAGCTCTATCGAAGGTATGTCTTTTTTAGGTCAGGTCAATATTGAGGTCACCAGAGGTCATCAAAGGTCAGATTTTCCCGTGTTAGGACTTCGCTCCAGAAACCCCCAAATATCTCGGGGACTAGGAACAAACGGAAAAGCAATCGAAAGTTCTTGAATTATGCAATCACCATTTGTGCCCTCAAATGTGAGCTCAGGTCAATATTTTAGGCTCCAGAAGTCATCAAATGTACACAAATCTTTTTTGGCAAAACAGTTTTTCGCAAATAACTTTTTACCTAATGAAGATAAGGCACTAATGTGTTACGCCATCGTGTTCGTCTCGTCAAGGCGCTTCTAATTCACAATCGTAGAAGGATGAGAAACATGTTTACATGTTTTCATAATTCGAAGATTTCCACTATGGGGTCGCTCAGGAAAGTACGGGACAACGTGTTTGTCCGGTTGTGTCCAGACGAGATCTTTGGCCACCTCTGCAGGTCAACGCTGTGGTTATTGGTTCGGAAGATAACGGGGGGGGCGACCCCCCCCCCCCCAGCCAATGGCGTTTGGCTGAGACCCCAGCCCATGCCGGGTTAATACTCGTACATTGTCAAAGCCTTTTACTCCGCTCAAACGTTACTAGCATACACTGAAAAACAATGAGAACTTTGACTAGTCTTCTTTCGAGAGCCTCACCGGCGCTCGACCGGCAGACCACCTCTACCACCACAGGACCCTCTAAAGGACAGCAGATGCCCTCTACAGATCGGCAGGACCCTCTAAAGGCCGACAGGGCCCTCTAAAGGCCGACAGGGCCCTCTAAAGGCCGACAGGGCCCTCTAAAGGCCGACAGGGCCCTCTAAACGCCAGAAGGGCCCTCCAAACGCCAGAAGGGCCCTCTAAAGGCCGACAGGGCCATCTAAAGGCCGGCAGGGCTATCTAAAGGCCGGCAGAGGGCCCTTTACATATCGGCAGGGCCCTCTAAACGCCAGCAGAGGGCCCTCTACAGATTGACTGGGACAATATGCAGCTCGACAGGGCCCATACAGCCTGGAAGAGGGCCCTCTACAGGTCGGCAGGGTCCTCAAAATGCCGGCAGAGGCCCTCTACAGATTGGCAGGTCGATCTACAGATCGGCAGGGCACTCTAAAGGCCGACAGAGGGCCTTCTCCAGATCGGCAGGGACCCTCCACAGATCAGCGGGGCCCTATAAAGGCCGACAGAGGGCCCTCTACAACAGACAGGGTCCTCTAAATGCCTGCAGGGCCCTCTACATGCCGACAGGGGGATATCTGCAGATCGGCAGGGCCCTTTAAAAGCTGGTAGAAGGCCCTATCCACACTGGCTGGTGTCCTTTTGTACGTATTTACACAGACATGCCTTTAACAGACGAGCAAGTGCTGTTATGTATTCCTGCTACGATTTTGTTAAGGCGGCCGCACACTAGGCCATTCGGCGCGCGGAGGTCGCGATATCGCTACGACTTTCCGCGCATCTATAGCGACTTTCCGCCTTTGCGTCAGCCGAAACGTCAAAAATCGCGGACGAATGTCGTCGGCCGGCCATCTGCGGACCGGCGGAAACAAGCTGATTCGAACGAGTTTTTTTTCCGCGACTGAACACCGCGGAGCCGCGGACAACAAAATTGATCATGCTAACAGTGGCAAATCTATGCAAGACAGAGGTACAAATTTTGCACAGCATGCTCCTGTCGCTGTGAAATTTATTATGTAAAAGTTTCGTGGTTCTAAACTTACATCTTCGTCGAAAAAAGGCCATCATTAATTTACCTTGGGACAGGCCGTAGGCACAGGTTGCGACATGCTGTAGGTCGGCGGGGTGGAATTTCGCGAGCAGACAGCGCCGAATCCGCCGGAACAAGGACGATATTCAGCGGTATCGCCGCGATTTTCCGAGGCGGAATTTCGCAGTGATATCGGGCGCCGAATGTGTAGTGTGCGGCCGCCTTTAGGTTCGTGGGCGTTCTGTTACGCGACGTAAGGCGTTTTGCGGGCGCCTGACACCATCCAAAACACTGGGGCCGAATCGCTCGGTCGCCAGAGGGGCCCGCCTGGCCTCCAGGAGGGGGGGGGGGGGCATGGCCCTTTGTTCCCCCTCCCCTTGCCTACGCCCTTGGTAAGAAGACACGTTGTCAATTGTATTCAAAACCATTCAATACCAGGCGAGCAACCATTTGTATGCATACAATGATCAGACGGGTTATTGATTCAACTGTTTTGGAACGATTCAATCACGATTCATTCGATTCACCTATGGTAATGGTATGGCGTGAGTTGTTGGACAAAAACACGGTAACTGGCATTTTCCATCAGAGTCATGCTTACGTCTTTTTGCCTTCGTGTGCTATGTTTGGATCTATCTCCCCCCCCCCCCCCCCCAGTGGTTTTCCCTTAAAATAATAGGCCCTGCCACACAGTCTTGCATGTGCAACTTTCGTAACAATAATGCATGTCCACATGCGTTGCAACATACCTACTCAGTCCTACCTACCTACAACATACATACCCAGTCTTCGTACTAAACTCGCGGCTGGAGCCTGGCATACGTGATACGGGCTGACAGCGGACCCTGATCGCTATCAGGGCCCGAAGGGTCGACCGTACGACGGGGGTAAGCCGAGACAACTGATTGAATTGGTTACACGTCTGATTGAATGACTTTTAAATCTGTCCATCAATATCGAAAACCCAAACTAATATCGAACGACCTGATCATTTGACTGCGGGTAAGCAGTCGCTCCCCAGCCGACACGCAGCCGCGGCTGACCCGACCTGACCTGAGAACAGGCTGACCCGACCTCGCCTGACCTGAGAACAGGCTGACCCGACCTCGCCTGACCTGAGAACAGGCTGACCCGACCTCACCTGACCTGAGAACAGACTGACCCGACCTGGCCTGACCTGAGAACAGGCTGACCCGACCTCACCTGACCTGAGAACAGGCTGACCCGACCTCACCTGACCTGAGAACAGGCTGACCCGACCTGGCCTGACCTGAGAACAGACTGACCCGACCTGGCCTGACCTGAGAACAGGCTGACCCGACCTCGCCTGACCTGAGAACAGGCTGACCCGACCTCACCAGACCTGAGAACAGGCTGACCCGACCTCACCTGACCTGAGAACAGGCTGACCCGACCTCACCAGACCTGAGAACAGACTGACCCGACCTGGCCTGACCTGAGAACAGGCTGACCCGACCTCACCAGACCTGAGAACAGACTGACCCGACCTGGCCTGACCTGAGAACAGGCTGACCCGACCTCACCTGACCTGAGAACAGACTGACCCGACCTGGCCTGACCTGAGAACAGGCTGACCCGACCTCGCCTGACCTGAGAACAGGCTGACCCGACCTCACCAGACCCGAGAACAGGCTGACCCGACCTCACCTGACCTGAGAACAGGCTGACCCGACCTCACCAGACCTGAGAACAGACTGACCCGACCTGGCCTGACCTGAGAACAGGCTGACCCGACCTCACCTGACCTGAGAACAGGCTGACCCGACCTCACCTGACCTGAGAACAGACTGACCCGACCTCACCTGACCTGAGAACAGACTGACCCGACCTGGCCTGACCTGAGAACAGACTGACCCGACCTGGCCTGACCTGAGAACAGACTGACTAGACCTGACCTGAGAACAGCGGCGCCAGCTTCTGGAAGAGTTTGTTGGGCCCGAGGCTGACGTACTGGCCGATGGTCAGCTCCAGACAGAAGAGCGGCAGGCCGGCCACCAGCAGCATGAAGACGTATGGGATCAGGAACGCTCCTGCGGACACCGCCCACCGACAACGTCACATAACAGTACAGGAGCGCGTACCGACCGACGACGTCACATAACAGTACAGGAGCGCGTACCGACCGACGACGTCACATAACAGTACAGGAGCGCGTACCGACCGACGACGTCACATAACAGTACAGGAGCGCGTACCGACCGACGACGTCACATAACAGTACAGGAGCGCGTACCAACCGTCGACCGACGACGTCACATAACAGTACAGGAGCGCCTACCAACCGTCGACCGACAACGTCACATAACAGTACAGGAGCGTCTACCAACTGTCGACCGACGATGTCACATAACAGTACAGGAGCGCGTACCAACCGTCGACCGACAACGTCACATAACAGTACAGGAGCGCGTACCAACCCCGTGGCGCGGCCGTCAAGAGCGTCCTCATTGGGTGTGGGAGGTTCTTTGATCAAGTATGACCCATGACAGTCTTTTCCTCGACCGGCTCCTACCCAGGATATACCCTACCCATTCCTACCCCGTCTGGACCGCCCCGGCCCACCGTGACGTCACCGGACAGGCGTGCGCCGCGGTCAGCGCCACCTGGTGTAACGAGTAACGACACAGTGGGATCGGGCGCCCTTGGCCCCGTTCGATCTGCCGCCAGCACGTTTGTCAGCTGGAATGCGTGACGTCACGCCAGCTGACTGAGCGTTCGATGTGAAGTCAGCTGATGCGAATGTCTACAGAAATGGCGCAGCAAAGTCAATCTTTTCCATACAGAGTAACGCAATTCTTCAAAAATCGCCAACTATTTCACTAAAAATGTGAATTCTCTCTTTGAAGTTCATTTCGTAATAACATTCAAAAATCTTATGCATTTTCATCATCTATCATTCAAACAGTTAAGCGATTTAGTGACGCCTTCTCTCTGTGCCGACAGGCTGACCAAAACAAATCCTGGCAGCAGCGTCAGCTGGCGCGTGACGTCACGAGTCACGTGACTTTATGGTTGTGACGTGACGTAGGCTGAATACTGGGCCGTGATTGGTGCCGACGACGGAGCGGTGAGGTGGCGGGGGGGGGCGCAAGTTGTTTGGTAGCCGTGACATCACCATGGCAGTCGAATCCCGCTACACAGTGTTAAGGCAATGCAAAGAGGCTTGGTAGTTACCCCCCTTAATTTGTTATCTAAGAGAGATGGATACAAGTATTTATGCTTAATGGGAAGCTCGTTTCTTCAAGATTCCTGGAATGGCCTCCGATTTTACCTGAGACACTCCAATCTTTCACAATTATCGGCCGAGTGGAGGCATGTTCCGCCCACACGGCGCGCCGGAGCGGGGGTCCGCTATCAGGGGCTGTACACCAGAGTTCGCCATGGGCCGGGCTGGCCCTATGGGCCATGGGCTGGACCTGGGCCGGGCCTCAACTTTAAGGAAATCACTGGGCTCCGGGCGGTCCTGGGCCAGATAATTTTGAAGTAATGTTCGCATCCACAAGCTCAGGTCAGAGCTAAAAAATATGTTAACCAGCAGTTCACTTCACTTCCATAGCAACACACAGGTGAGTGATATTGAGCTCACCATAATAAATATTGATTGAATAGTGTATCAACACTCAAATCAATGATAACAGGACTATCAGAGTTATATGCAATAGTAGTTAGTACCAGCCCCCGCCAAATGCTTGACATTCCTGAGTGATGACGTCACTAAAGTCATGGTCCGTGGCTTTCAACACACGAGCCAACGGGGAAATCGGTGTTTTGGGGAAAGCCCCATGAAGATCATACTGGGAAAATGTTGGCTTGCCTTGCCTTTATGGATTAGTAGAGATGTGCGGATTCAAAAACCAGGTCAGTTTGGTCATATAATCCCAGTCATAAAGTCTTGATCATACAGCCTTAGTACAGTCATACAGCTGTCATACAGCTTCATAATCAGTGACGTATGATCTGCCTAACCTTTTGTTATAGCAACCTTGGTTAGTACTACAGAGTACAGAATAACGACACCTACTAATACTCAGTCATCATGTACATGAACACCTGAACAGGGGCGTCATGTCCTGCAAATGATTGGTAGGACCCCAATGCTAACTTTATAGATTTGAAAGTCATTCTTACCATGCAACGTCATAGGCCTAATGTTAAATTGGTAGGGCCCTCCTACTCAGTGGTGCACGCAGGGGGGGGGGGGGGGGTCAAAGGGGTCAGCTGACCCCCCGAAATTTCTGAGGGGCCCGTATTTCTGAGGGGCCCGTTTCTGGTAGGGGCCCGGTCTTGGTCAGGCCCGATCGAGGTAGGGGCCCGGTGCTGGCAAAGGCGTGGCATGGGATGATGGGGCCCGGTCACAACAGGGCCCGGTCCTCGCATATTCTTGACACGGGTCCGTTTCTGGTAGGGGCCCGGTCTTGGTCAGGCCTGATCGAGGCAGGGGCCCGGTGCTGGCAAAGGCGTGATATGGGACTCGGTCAGAACGAGAGCCCGGTACTTGAACATTATTGATGCGGGCCCGTTTCTGGTAGGGGCCCGGACTTGGTCAGGCCCGATCGAGGCAGGGGTCCGGTGCTGGCAAAGGCGTGATATGGGGCCAGGTCACAACAGGGCCCGGTCCTTGCATATTCTTGATACGGGCCCGTTTCTGGTAGGGGCCCGGTCTTGGTCAGGCCTGATCGAGGCAGGGGCCGGTGCTGGCAAAGGCGTGGCATGGGGCCCGGTCAGAACGAGGGCCCGGTCATAACAGGGCCCGGTCCTCGCATATTCTTGATACAGGCCCGTTTTTGGTAGGGGCCCGGTCTTGGTCAGGCCCGATCGAGGCAGGAGCCGGTGCTGGCAAAGGCGTGATATGGGGCCCGGTCACAACAGGGCCCGGTCCTTGCATATTATTGATACAGGCCTGTTTTTGGTAGGGGCCCGGTCTTGGTCAGGCCCGATCGAGGCAGGGGCCTGGTGCTGGCAAGGGCGTAATATGGGCCCGGTCACAACAGGGCCCGGTCCTTGAATATTCTTGATGCGGGCCCGTTTCTGGTAGGGGCCGGTCTTGGTCAGGCCCGATCGAGGTAGGGGCCCGGTGCTGGGAAAGACGTGATATAGGGCCCGGTCAAAACGAAGGCCCGGTCACAACAGGGCCCGATTCTTGCAAATTATTGATACGGGCGTATTTGATATTGATACGTATTTTTTACATTATCCATTGTTGCTTCAGGAAATGGTTTATGGCAACTTGTGGCAACATGATGGTGGGCGCGAATGACGTAGTCGAGGCGCACTAACACCCCAACGATGATGATGATGACATAACTACCGGGGATCGGACTGCCTAACCTGCCTAACCTGTAAAATATAATTGTTGTTGTTGTCATTTACCTGCCTAACCTGTACAATATAATTTGTGTTGTTGTCATTTACCCCATTTCGTCAAATTTACTCTCGACAGTTGTACCGCACATCAGTAGCACACGCACCTAAAATTCGCACATCAGTAGCACACGCAGTCACCTTACACGACATTGACAAGAAATTATAATGTCTCAGGTCCCATGCTGTAGGGGGCCCGCTCAAAAACAAGTGACCGAAATCCGCGAAGTTTTCTAAAAACGGGTGGGGGCCCGCTCACAAGGGGGCCCGCTTTTAGGGCTCTGACCCCCCCCCCCCCGAAATGGAATCCTGCGTCCGCCACTGCTCCTACTTTGTACTTGATTTTAGAATCATTCACAGGAAATTCAAAGTTCAAACCCCTATAAACAGTGTATGTGACTGCAAGTGTTTTAAATGTCGCTGTCAGACATATAACAGAATTAAATCTTACCCAGTTGAGAACATTTCAATCAATATTTTGATCCGTTTTGACGAAGCAACACCCCACTCCCGAACGGCCACCTAACCAAGGCCGTATTTTTTTTTACAACCTACTACTATTTTCAGATTTTAATATTACGCCTATGGGCGTTGCAGGGAAAGAATCTACTTCAAAGTGCCTCCGTCCCCACCTACTTTTGGAAGGTGGTTACGCCTATGCCTGAGAGTCAAATAACCACAGCAGTTGTTGCGCCATAAGCCACAATTATGACCTGCTTGTGGCTTGCCTGTGTTTTCTTTTGTCAATTTCAACTTATTATTTGTTAAGAACCTGCAATTTCTGACAAAACATTGCCAGTGTTGATTTTTTGCCAATTTCAACTTAGTATTTTGCTAGGATAATGATTGCAATTTTTGTGAAAATAAGATATGCTTAATCTGAAGGGGCCCGACGGTCCTGGGCCTCAATATTCTAAATTTGACCGGGCATGTGCCGGGCATGGGCCGGACATGGGTCGGGCATGGGCCGGGCATGGGCTTGGTGTTCATGGGCCTGGGCTGGGCCGGACAGGGGGTTGGTGGGACCGTGGCGAACACTGCTGTACGCCGCCGCCGCGCCGGCCGCAAGTTGGTGAGAACCGCTGCGACGCCTTCCCAGAGGCCGGCCGCCGCCGCTGGCTGGCCGGCCCGGCGGCGGCCTGGTGCTTCATAATAAGTGATATATCGTTAACATGGTGTTTATAGGTATTTTTCCAATACAATTGATGTACCAATGAACTTTAAATATTATTTTCATTCGAATACACACAAAATTGTATTAAATATATTTCGTGTTCTATTCAGATATTTTCCGATGCGATTACCATATCCTACTATATAAATGAAATTCTAGAAGAAAATTAGAACTATTCCAAAAAGCATACCAGAAATAGTTGATATGGTAACATAGTTAGTTTATTCTAGTTTGAACCAGGGGTCACGCAGCCATGGCAGTCGCCAAACTTGAACCTACTCATTGATATAAGTACTCTGAGCGGTGGCATCTCAGTGAGCCCGGGTAACGTGGGGGAATCCCCGCTACCCACCTTTCCACTGTGGCGCGACCTGAAGACTGCGCCACCGACTAACCAATCAGTCCAATCAGCCGTAGCGACACGAGAGGAAAGCAATACATCAGCGCCCAGCGGCTCTGCGCATACCCAAAAGTTGTGGGATGTCGGCATTCTAACAGCAATTCTGTCCATGTAACTCAATATAGGTCTTTCGTTAGGATCCGAAAATTAGGGTGACGTAATCCCTCGTCCCCCAGTGTCGGAGCTCATGTATTGGGACATTTCAGCGGCACGTTCGAATCGCTTTAGATCCGAGGATAATGCACGGCACACTTAGTGAGAATGGCAGTCTGTTACGTGCCTTTTGCTAACTACTGCAGGTCTCTGAGAGACGGGAAGCGGCCGCGGAGTCAGCTCCTCGCGGCAGGCGTAACGGGCCCACCACTGAGCGTGACGCCACTACAAGGCGACTGCCGGGCTGAGGGAGGGCCCGGCCCCTTCCTCGGCAGTTCGACTCTCAATGGTCGACTCACACAGGTCTGGTACTCTGTAGTGTTATTTCATCCTATCTGCGTAGTGCGTGACCAGCTCCCCATATAACGGTGAATCGCCGACTGATCCAATTATGTACAATGTCAATTGTCAAGACATGCAAGCACAAATCAACATGCAATTTCACCGGCAAGGACAGCGTCCTAAAACAGGTGTCGGCAGTCAGCGACTGGGCACCCATACAGCGGCAGATTTCCTCTCAATGGGACTGACACTCCGCTCCTATCGGCGGCAGATTTCCTCTCAATGGGACTGACACTCCGCTCTTATCGGCGGTTGCTTATGTGAGCGTCTATACAGGCGTCTGGTTGTGTGCCGTGTGCCGTGTGCCGTGTGCCGTGTGCGGTGTGCGGTGTGCGGTGTGCGGTGTGCGGTGTGCGGTGTGCGGTGTGCGGTGTGCGGTGTGCGGTGTGCGGTGTGCGGTGTGCGGTGTGCGGTGTGCGGTGTGCGGTGTGCGGTGTGCGGTGTGCGGTGTGCGGTGTGCGGTGTGCGGTGTGCGGTGTGCGGTGTGCGGTGTGCGGTGTGCGGTGTGCGGTGTGCGGTGTGCGGTGTGCGGTGTGCGGTGTGCGGTGTGCGGTGTGCGGTGTGCGGTGTGCGGTGTGCGGTGTGCGGTGTGCGGTGTGCGGTGTGCGGTGTGCGGTGTGCGGTGTGCGGTGTGCGGTGTGCGGTGTGCGGTGTGCGGTGTGCGGTGTGCGGTGTGCGGTGTGCGGTGTGCGGTGTGCGGTGTGCGGTGTGCGGTGTGCGGTGTGCGGTGTGCGGTGTGCGGTGTGCGGTGTGCGGTGTGCGGTGTGCGGTGTGCGGTGTGCGGTGTGCGGTGTGCGGTGTGCGGTGTGCGGTGTGCGGTGTGCGGTGTGCGGTGTGCGGTGTGCGGTGTGCGGTGTGCGGTGTGCGGTGTGCGGTGTGCGGTGTGCGGTGTGCGGTGTGCGGTGTGCGGTGTGCGGTGTGCGGTGTGCGGTGTGCGGTGTGCGGTGTGCGGTGTGCGGTGTGCGGTGTGCGGTGTGCGGTGTGCGGTGTGCGGTGTGCGGTGTGCGGTGTGCGGTGTGCGGTGTGCGGTGTGCGGTGTGCGGTGTGCGGTGTGCGGTGTGCGGTGTGCGGTGTGCGGTGTGCGGTGTGCGGTGTGGGGTGTGGGGTGTGGGGTGTGGGGTGTGGGGTGTGGGGTGTGGGGTGTGGGGTGTGGGGTGTGGGGTGTGGGGTGTGGGGTGTGGGGTGTGGGGTGTGCGGTGTGCGGTGTGCGGTGTGCGGTGTGCGGTGTGCGGTGTGCGGTGTGCGGTGTGCGGTGTGCGGTGTGCGGTGTGCGGTGTGCGGTGTGCGGTGTGCGGTGTGCGGTGTGCGGTGTGCGGTGTGCGGTGTGCGGTGTGCGGTGTGCGGTGTGCGGTGTGCGGTGTGCGGTGTGCGGTGTGCGGTGTGCGGTGTGCGGTGTGCGGTGTGCGGTGTGCGGTGTGCGGTGTGCGGTGTGCGGTGTGCGGTGTGCGGTGTGCGGTGTGCGGTGTGCGGTGTGCGGTGTGCGGTGTGCGGTGTGCGGTGTGCGGTGTGCGTTGTGCGTTGTGCGTTGTGCGTTGTGCGTTGTGCGTTGTGCGTTGTGCGTTGTGCGTTGTGCGTTGTGCGTTGTGCGTTGTGCGTTGTGCGTTGTGCGTTGTGCGTTGTGCGTTGTGCGTTGTGCGTTGTGCGTTGTGCGTTGTGCGTTGTGCGTTGTGCGTTGTGCGTTGTGCGTTGTGCGTTGTGCGTTGTGCGTTGTGCGTTGTGCGTTGTGCGTTGTGCGTTGTGCGTTGTGTGTTGTGTGTTGTGTGTTGTATTGTGTGATATGGTTGGGCTGTGGTGGTGGTGGGGTGCTGTGGTGGGGTGCTGTGGTGGGGCAGCGGGAAACGACTAAGCAGCCGTCGCGGCTGCGTCTGTCGGGTATCCGGTGCTCGGCAGTACTGACCTCCGCCGTTCTTGTAGCAGAGGTAGGGGAAGCGCCAGACGTTGCCGAGGCCGACGGCGTAGCCGATACAGCTGAGCATGAAGTCGCACTGGGATCCCCACTCGCCGCGCTCATGCTGCTCGCCGGCGGCCTCCTCCACCGCCGAGCCGTTCTTCTCCTTCTCAGTCTCGGCAGTCTGAGGGAGACAGGCAGAGGTCAACTCTCAGCCTAGGCAGTCTGATGGAGACGGGCAGAGGTTAACTGAGCTTCGGCAGTCTGAGGGAGACAGGCAGAGGTCAACTCTCAGCCTAGGCAGTCTGAGGGAGACAGGCAGAGGTCAACTCTCAGCCTAGGCAGTCTGAGGGAGACAGGCAGAGGTCAACTCTCAGCCTCGGCAGTCTGAGGGAGACGGGCAGGGTCAGCTCTCAGCCTCGGCAGTCTGAGGGAGACAGGCAGAGGTCAACTCTCAGCCTAGGCAGTCTGAGGGAGGCAGAGGTCAACTCTCAGCCTAGGCAGTCTGAGGGAGACAGGCAGAGGTCAACTCTCAGCCTAGGCAGTCTGAGGGAGGCAGAGGTCAACTCTCAGCCTAGGCAGTCTGAGGGAGACAGGCAGAGGTCAACTCTCAGCCTAGGCAGTTTGAGGGAGGCAGAGGTCAACTCTCAGCCTAGGCAGTCTGAGGGAGACAGGCAGAGGTCAACTCTCAGCCTAGGCAGTCTGAGGGAGACAGGCAGAGGTCAACTCTCAGCCTAGGCAGTCTGAGGGAGACAGGCAGAGGTCAACTCTCAGCCTAGGCAGTCCGAGGGAGACAGGCAGAGGTCAACTCTCAGCCTAGGCAGTCTGAGGGAGACTGGCAGAGGTCAACTCTCAGCCTAGGCAGTCTGATGGAGACAGGCAGAGGTCAACTCTCAGCCTAGGCAGTCTGAGGGAGACAGGCAGAGGTCAACTCTCAGCCTAGGCAGTCTGAGGGAGACTGGCAGAGGTCAACTCTCAGCCTAGGCAGTCTGAGGGAGACGGGCAGAGGTCAACTCTCAGCCTAGGCAGTCTGAGGGAGACAGGCAGAGGTCAACTCTCAGCCTAGGCAGTCTGAGGGAGACAGGCAGAGGTCAACTCTCAGCCTAGGCAGTCTGAGGGAGACTGGCAGAGGTCAACTCTCAGCCTAGGCAGTCTGAGGGAGACTGGCAGAGGTCAACTCTCAGCCTAGGCAGTCTGAGGGAGACAGGCAGAGGTCAACTCTCAGCCTAGGCAGTCTGAGGGAGACAGGCAGAGGTCAACTCTCAGCCTAGGCAGTCTGAGGGAGACAGGCAGAGGTCAACTCTCAGCCTAGGCAGTCCGAGGGAGACAGGCAGAGGTCAACTCTCAGCCTAGGCAGTCTGAGGGAGACTGGCAGAGGTCAACTCTCAGCCTAGGCAGTCTGAGGGAGACAGGCAGAGGTCAACTCTCAGCCTAGGCAGTCTGAGGGAGACAGGCAGAGGTCAACTCTCAGCCTAGGCAGTCTGAGGGAGACTGGCAGAGGTCAACTCTCAGCCTAGGCAGTCTGAGGGAGACGGGCAGAGGTCAACTCTCAGCCTAGGCAGTCTGAGGGAGACAGGCAGAGGTCAACTCTCAGCCTAGGCAGTCTGAGGGAGACAGGCAGAGGTCAACTCTCAGCCTAGGCAGTCTGAGGGAGACAGGCAGAGGTCAACTCTCAGCCTAGGCAGTCTGAGGGAGACAGGCAGAGGTCAACTCTCAGCCTAGGCAGTCTGAGGGAGACAGGCAGAGGTCAGCTCTCAGCCTAGGCAGTCTGAGGGAGACTGGCAGAGGTCAACTCTCAGCCTAGGCAGTCTGAGGGAGACGGGCAGAGGTCAACTCTCAGCCTAGGCAGTCTGAGGGAGACAGGCAGAGGTCAACTCTCAGCCTAGGCAGTCTGAGGGAGACAGGCAGAGGTCAACTCTCAGCCTAGGCAGTCTGAGGGAGACAGGCAGAGGTCAACTCTCAGCCTAGGCAGTCTGAGGGAGACAGGCAGAGGTCAACTCTCAGCCTAGGCAGTCTGAGGGAGACAGGCAGAGGTCAACTCTCAGCCTAGGCAGTCTGAGGGAGACAGAGGTCAACTCTCAGCCTAGGCAGTCTGAGGGAGACAGGCAGAGGTCAACTCTCAGCCTAGGCAGTCTGAGGGAGACAGGCAGAGGTCAACTCTCAGCCTAGGCAGTCTGAGGGAGACAGGCAGAGGTCAACTCTCAGCCTAGGCAGTCTGAGGGAGACAGGCAGAGGTCAACTCTCAGCCTAGGCAGTCTGAGGGAGACAGGCAGAGGTCAACTCTCAGCCTAGGCAGTCTGAGGGAGACAGAGGTCAACTCTCAGCCTAGGCAGTCTGAGGGAGACAGGCAGAGGTCAACTCTCAGCCTAGGCAGTCTGAGGGAGACAGGCAGAGGTCAACTCTCAGCCTAGGCAGTCTGAGGGAGACAGAGGTCAGCTCTCAGCCTAGGCAGTCTGAGGGAGACAGAGGTCAACTCTCAGCCTAGGCAGTCTGAGGGAGACAGGCAGAGGTCAACTCTCAGCCTAGGCAGTCTGAGGGAGACTGGCAGAGGTCAACTCTCAGCCTAGGCAGTCTGAGGGAGACAGAGGTCAGCTCTCAGCCTAGGCAGTCTGAGGGAGACAGAGGTCAACTCTCAGCCTAGGCAGTCTGAGGGAGACGGGCAGAGGTCAACTCTCAGCCTAGGCAGTCTGAGGGAGACAGGCAGAGGTCAACTCTCAGCCTAGGCAGTCTGAGGGAGACTGGCAGAGGTCAACTCTCAGCCTAGGCAGTCTGAGGGAGACAGGCAGAGGTCAACTCTCAGCCTAGGCAGTCTGAGGGAGACAGAGGTCAACTCTCAGCCTAGGCAGTCTGAGGGAGACAGAGGTCAGCTCTCAGCCTAGGCAGTCTGAGGGAGACAGAGGTCAACTCTCAGCCTAGGCAGTCTGAGGGAGACGGGCAGAGGTCAACTCTCAGCCTAGGCAGTCTGAGGGAGACTGGCAGAGGTCAACTCTCAGCCTAGGCAGTCTGAGGGAGACTGGCAGAGGTCAACTCTCAGCCTAGGCAGTCTGAGGGAGACGGGCAGAGGTCAACTCTCAGCCTAGGCAGTCTGAGGGAGACTGGCAGAGGTCAACTCTCAGCCTAGGCAGTCTGAGGGAGACTGGCAGAGGTCAACTCTCAGCCTAGGCAGTCTGAGGGAGACGGGCAGAGGTCAACTCTCAGCCTAGGCAGTCTGAGGGAGACGGGCAGGGTCAGCTCTCAGCCTAGGCAGTCTGAGGGAGACAGGCAGAGGTCAGCTCTCAGCCTAGGCAGTCTGAGGGAGACTGGCAGAGGTCAACTCTCAGCCTAGGCAGTCTGAGGGAGACTGGCAGAGGTCAACTCTCAGCCTAGGCAGTCTGAGGGAGACAGAGGTCAACTCTCAGCCTAGGCAGTCTGAGGGAGACAGGCAGAGGTCAACTCTCAGCCTAGGCAGTCTGAGGGAGACAGGCAGAGGTCAACTCTCAGCCTAGGCAGTCTGAGGGAGACAGGCAGAGGTCAACTCTCAGCCTAGGCAGTCTGAGGGAGACAGGCAGAGGTCAACTCTCAGCCTAGGCAGTCTGAGGGAGACAGGCAGAGGTCAACTCTCAGCCTAGGCAGTCTGAGGGAGACAGAGGTCAACTCTCAGCCTAGGCAGTCTGAGGGAGACAGGCAGAGGTCAACTCTCAGCCTAGGCAGTCTGAGGGAGACAGGCAGAGGTCAACTCTCAGCCTAGGCAGTCTGAGGGAGACAGAGGTCAGCTCTCAGCCTAGGCAGTCTGAGGGAGACAGAGGTCAACTCTCAGCCTAGGCAGTCTGAGGGAGACAGGCAGAGGTCAACTCTCAGCCTAGGCAGTCTGAGGGAGACTGGCAGAGGTCAACTCTCAGCCTAGGCAGTCTGAGGGAGACAGAGGTCAGCTCTCAGCCTAGGCAGTCTGAGGGAGACAGAGGTCAACTCTCAGCCTAGGCAGTCTGAGGGAGACGGGCAGAGGTCAACTCTCAGCCTAGGCAGTCTGAGGGAGACAGGCAGAGGTCAACTCTCAGCCTAGGCAGTCTGAGGGAGACTGGCAGAGGTCAACTCTCAGCCTAGGCAGTCTGAGGGAGACAGGCAGAGGTCAACTCTCAGCCTAGGCAGTCTGAGGGAGACAGAGGTCAACTCTCAGCCTAGGCAGTCTGAGGGAGACAGAGGTCAGCTCTCAGCCTAGGCAGTCTGAGGGAGACAGAGGTCAACTCTCAGCCTAGGCAGTCTGAGGGAGACGGGCAGAGGTCAACTCTCAGCCTAGGCAGTCTGAGGGAGACTGGCAGAGGTCAACTCTCAGCCTAGGCAGTCTGAGGGAGACTGGCAGAGGTCAACTCTCAGCCTAGGCAGTCTGAGGGAGACGGGCAGAGGTCAACTCTCAGCCTAGGCAGTCTGAGGGAGACTGGCAGAGGTCAACTCTCAGCCTAGGCAGTCTGAGGGAGACTGGCAGAGGTCAACTCTCAGCCTAGGCAGTCTGAGGGAGACGGGCAGAGGTCAACTCTCAGCCTAGGCAGTCTGAGGGAGACTGGCAGAGGTCAACTCTCAGCCTAGGCAGTCTGAGGGAGACGGGCAGGCCGCAGGGGTTAGCTATCCGCCACCGGAGCAGGGCAGGGCACACGGCGCATGGTGCACACAAGTGGCACACGGGCGCAGGGACGGGGGGCGGCACCCCCAGACAGACGCACACAGGCGCGGGGACGAGGGGCGGCACCCCCAGACAGACGCACACAGGCGCGGGGACGAGGGGCGGCACCCTTAGACAGACGCACACGGGCGCAGGGACGGGGGGCGGCACCCCAGACAGACGCACACGGGCGCAGGGACGAGGAGCGGCACCCCCAGACAGACGCACACGGGCGCGGGGACGGGGGGCGGCACCCCCAGACAGACGCACACGGGCGCGGGGACGGGGGCGGCACCCCCAGACAGACGCACACGGGCGCGGGGACGGGGGCGGCAACCCCAGACAGACGCACACAGGCGCGGGGACGGGAGCGGCACCCCCAGAGAGACGCACACGGGCGCGGGGACGAGGAGCGGCACCCCAGCCAGACGCACACGGGCGCGGGGACGAGGAGCGGCACCCCCAGCCAGACGTACACGGGCGCGGGGACGGGGGGCGGCAACCCCAGACAGACGCACACGGGCGCGGGGACGGGGGCGGCAACCCCAGACAGACGCACACGGGCGCGGGGACGGGGGCGGCAACCACAAACAGACGCACAAGGGCGCGGGGTCGGGGGCGGCAACCCCAGACAGACGCACACAGGCGCGGGGACGAGGGGCGGCACCCCCAGACAGACGCACACGGGCGCGGAGACGGGGGCGGCAACCCCAGACAGACTCACACAGGCACGGGGGCGGCACCCCCAGAGAGACGCACACGGGCGCGGGGACGAGGGGCGGCACCCCCAGACAGACGCACACATGCGCGGGGACGGGGGCGGCAACCCCAGACAGACGCACACGGGCGCGGGGACGAGGGCGGCATCCGACAGACGCACACGGGCGCGGGGACGGGGGCGGCAACCCCAGACAGACGCACACAGGCGCGGGGCGGCACCCCCAGACAGACGCAGGCACGGTCCTCCAGAGCGGCATAGTTCACCTTTAACATGGAGTTTTGGACCGAGATAGCAGATTAGTAGAGCAGATCTAAAAATGGGTTGTGGTGAAAGAATTACCTCCCTACGTTAAGTAATTTCGACACAGGACTAGTGGGCCCGGTTTCATGTCCGCTGTTCCGGGCCACGATAGGGACATAACGCTCGCCGCCGGAAGCAGGTACACTCTCTGGCACGTAGTTTCTGATCACGACGCCTCTGTTAATATCCGCTCAGCCGCGGGGGCGGCGCGGCGGCCCTTTGTCAGAGACTGTACTTGACGTCGGACGGAGCGGGGCGGACCCAAAACGCCAGCTGTCAGCGTACGATTTCTCGTGAAATACAAAGAAAAACTTACTTCTTTCTCCACATATATCCATCAGTTGTTCAAACCAAAGTCATATTCGTAGTTGAGCTCAAGATGCACGGTATGGTTGAATTTCAAGACAACTTTCAAGGTGACCTATTCCCTTTAATGCGGGCTGCGGCAGCGGCCGCCGTGCTGCGAGCTGCACTGCCGGCGGCTCAGCCCCATTACAGAGCACCAGTTGCAGCCGCAGTGTCGGTAATGTTTTATGGAGTGTGGACGTTCTCTGGAGCGGGGCGGCGGGGGTGCACCCCTCCGCGGCCAGCCGCCGACACGGCGTACTTTTCTGACAATTGGGCGAGCGTGCCAATCCCGGCCATCCTGTCAAGGTTATCCTGCCCAGAGGTGAGGAGAGCGAAAAACAGGCGGTTGGCCACCCAACGCCCCTAAAGCAGCAATGCCGCTGAACACTAAACAGACAACTTACAGACATTGCGATCGCACCGTATATTCCACCGGTAGTGGCGCACGCAGGGGGGAGGGGGGTCAAAGGAGTCAGCTGACCCCCCCCCCCCGAAATTTCTGAGGGGCCCGTATTTCTGAGGGGCCCGTTTCTGGTAGGGGTCCGGTCTTGGTCAGGCCCGATCGAGGTAGGGGCCCGGTGCTGGCAAAGGCGTGGCATGGGATGATGGGGCCCGGTCACAACAGGGCCCAGTCCTCGCATATTCTTGACACGGGCCCGTTTCTGGTAGGGGCCCGGTCTTGGTCAGGCCTGATCGAGGCAGGGGCCCGGTGCTGGCAAAGGCGTGATATGGGGCCCGGTCAGAACGAGAGCCTGGTACTTGAACATTATTGATGCGGGCCCGTTTCTGGTAGGAACCCGGTATTTGGTCAGGCCCGATCGAGGCAGGGACCCGGTGCTGGCAAAGGCGTGATATGGGGCCCGGCCAGAACGAGAGCCCGGTCACAACAGGGCCCGGTCATTGCATATTCTTGATACCGGTCCGTTTCTGGAAGGGGCCCGGTCTTGGTCAGGCCTGATCGAGGCAGGGGCCCGGTGCTGGCAAAGGCGTGATATTGGGTCCGGTCACAACAGTGCCCGGTCCTTGCATATTCTTGATACGGGCCCGTTTCTGGTAGGGGCCCGGTCTTGGTCAGGCCTGATCAAGGCACAGAACACGCACAGAACACGACCAAGGCCGGTGCTGGCAAAGGCGTGGCATGGGGCCCGGTCAGGACGAGGGCCCGGTCATAACAGGGCCCGGTCCTCGCATATTCTTGACACGGGCCCGTTTTTGGTAGGGGCCCGGTCTTGGTCAGGCCCGATCGAGGCAGGGGCTCGGTGCTGACAAAGGCGTGATATGGGCCCGGTTACAACAGGGCCCGGTCCTTGCATATTCTTGATGCGGGCCCGTTTCTGGTAGGGACCGGTCTTGGTCGAGGCAGGGGCCCGGTGCTGGGAAAGACGTGATATAGGGCCTGGTCAAAACGAAGGCCCGGTCACAACAGGGCCCGATCTTTGCAAATTCTTGATACGGGCGTATTTGATATTGATACGTATTTTTTACATTATCCATTGTTGCTTCAGGAAATGGTTTATGGCAACTTGTGGCAACATGATAGTGGGCGCGAATGACGTAGTCGAGGCGCACTAAAACCCCAACGTTGATGATGATTACATAACTACCGGGGATCGGACTGCCTAACCTGTAAAATACAATTGTTGTTATTTACCTGCCTAACCTGTAAAATATAATTTGTGATGTCATTTACCTCATTGTCAAATTTACTCTCGACAGTTGTACCGCACATCAGTAGCACACGCACCTAAAATTTGCACAGCAGTAGCACACGCAGTCACCTTACACGACATTGACAAGCAAATTATTAATCTCGGGTCCCATGCTGTAGGGGGCCCGCTCAAAAACAAGTGACCGAAATCCGCGAAGTTTTCTAAAAACGGGTGGGGGCCCGCTCACAAGGGGACCGCTTTTAGGGCTCTGACCCCCCCGAAATGGAATCCTGCGTGCGCCACTGTGACCACCGGTCATAACTATGCTTTGTCGACAGATTTTACTCTGCGTGCGGCTGGGCCTCCCAGGCTACGTGAACGACTGAACGAGTAGTTAACCAACACGATAGTCTTGGCAGGACTGCGGCGGAGAGCCGGCTGGAAAGCCGGCTGGAGAGCCGGCGGAATAGCCGCCGCCGCAGCTGTCGGCCGCAATCCCGCGCGGTCAGCCGCAATCCCGCGCGCGGTCAGTCTCACAAGTGTGCCGCGCAGGTGCCGAACCGCGACACAGATTACCACTAGGCGGCCGACACAAGTGGTGACGTCATTAGACAGGCTCCCATGTGCTGCAGGTAACCAGAGTGGTGAGTGGTGACGTCACGAGACAGGCTCCCATGTGCTGCAGGTAACCCGAGCGGTGACGTCATGATACAGGCTCCCATGTGCTGCAGGTAACCAGAGTTGTGACGTCATTAGACAGGCTCCCATGTGCTGCAGGTAACCTGAGTTGTGACGTCATTAGACAGGCTCCCATGTGCTGCAGGTAACCTGAGTGGTGATGTCATGAGACAGGTAACCAGAGTACCTACACATCAGAACGGGACAACATTCGGCTTTCAGTTCTATTCCATTCCATTTATTGTGTTAATTCCACTCTGTTGCATCACTACTTACTCATTGCAAGTATCTTCCATTCCATTTCCGTTCCGTTCCGTTTGGAGGAAAAGGTCTCAGCATATTCTATTCCATTACGTACATTAATTAGCATAGAGAAACGTATTCTGTTCCACTCAATTTCCCTTTCATATAAGAATTAAGTTTATTTTTATATTCCATTATTATCCCCAAACCACAGGTTCTTATCTCCACACCACAGGTACTGTGCGTGTTCTGTGCGTGTTCTGTGAGTGTTCTGTGAGTGTTCTGTGCGCGTTCTGTGCGTGTTCTGTGCGTTCTGTGAGTTCTGTGCGTGTTCTGTGCGTATTCTGTGCGTGTTCTGTGAGTGTTCTGCGAGTGTTCTGTGCGTGTTCTGTGAGTTCTGTGCGTGTTCTGTGCGTGTTCTGTACGTGTTCTGTGCGTGTTCTGTGCGTGTTCTGTGAGTGTTCTGTGCGTGTTCTGTGCGTGTTCTGTGCGCGTTCTGTGCGCGTTCTGTGCGTGTTCTGTGCGTGTTCTGTGCGTGTTCTGTGCGTGTTCTGTGCGTGTTCTGTGCGTGTTCTGTGCGTGTTCTGTGCGTGTTCTGTGCGTGTTCTGTGAGTGTTCTGCGAGTGTTCTGTGCGTGTTATGTGCGTGTTATGTGCGTGTTATGTGCGTGTTCTGTGAGTTCTGTGCGTGTTCTGTGCGTGTTCTGTGCGTGTTCTGTGAGTGTTCTGAGAGTTCTGTGCGTGTTCTGTGCGTGTTCTGTGAGTTCTGTGCGTGTTCTGTGCGTGTTCTGTGCGTGTTCTGTGCGTGTTCTGTGCGTGTTCTGTGCGTGTTCTGTGCGTGTTCTGTGCGTGTTCTGTGCGTGTTCTGAGCGTGTTCTGTGAGTGTTCTGTGAGTGTTCTGTGAGTGTTCTGTGCGTGTTCTGTGCGCGTTCTGTGCGCGTTCTGTGCGTGTTCTGTGCGCGTTCTGTGCGTGTTCTCGATGTAGCGGCAGCACGTCTCGGACTGTCGGCTGTCATTGAATGGCATCCCAGCCGATGTAAGAGGCCGATGTATAGAGGCCGATGTAATTAATAGACATAATACATGTTGAGCGCGGCGAGGGAGCCGGTTTGGGACAGAGGACGGGACAGAGACGGGCGGACTGGAGAGTCGCAGACGGGACAGAGAGGGCGGACTGGGGAGTCGCAGACGGGACAGAGAGGGCGGACTGGGGAGTCGCAGACGGGACAGAGAGGGCGGACTGGGGAGTCGCAGACGGGACAGAGAGGGCGGACTGGGGAGTCGCAGACGGGACAGAGAGGGCGGACTGGGGAGTCGCAGACGGGACAGAGAGGGCGGACTGGGGAGTCGCAGACGGGACAGAGAGGGCGGACTGGGGAGTCGCAGACGGGACAGAGAGGGCGGACTGGGGAGTCGCAGACGGGACAGAGAGGGCGGACTGGGGAGTCGCAGACGGGACAGAGAGGGCGGACTGGGGAGTCGCAGACGGGACAGAGAGGGCGGACTGGGGAGTCGCAGACGGGACAGAGAGGGCGGACTGGGGAGTCGCAGACGGGACAGAGAGGGCGGACTGGGGAGTCGCAGACGGGACAGAGAGGGCGGACTGGGGAGTCGCAGACGGGACAGAGAAGGCGGACTGGGGAGTCGCAGACGGGACAGAGACGGGCGGACTGGAGAGTCGCAGCCACCGCCGGGTGGTGTCGGAGAGCTCTCCGGCCACGTAAGTGTTAGGTATATACGGTGCAGAGGCAGGACGCTCCCCGAATCCGACACACTACACCCGCACTGGTGACTGCTTCCAGACTGCTCAGAGGCAGGACGCTCCCCGAATCAGACACCATACACCCGCACTGGTGACTGCTTCCAGACTGCTCAGCTGGGCAGACTGCCGTCGAGTCGCGTCAGACTGAGCATACGGCTCGAGCAGACGACCGAAGCGGCTGCAGACGTGTGTCGCAGTCAGCTGGAGATGGTAGTGATGCTGCACGCTGCAGCGACAGAGGTGACAGAGGTGCAGCGACTGCAGCGACAGAGGGGACAGAGGTGGCTGCCACGCAGCTGCAGCGACAGAGGTGGCTGCCACGCAGCTGCAGCGACAGAGGTGGCTGCCACGCAGCTGCAGCGACAGAGGTGGCTGCCACGCGACTGCAGCGACAGAGGTGGCTGCCCCGCAGCTGCAGCGACAGAGGTGGCTGCCCCGCAGCTGCAGCGACAGAGGTGGCTGCCCCGCAGCTGCAGCGACAGAGGTGGCTGCCACGCAGCTGCAGCGACAGAGGTGGCTGCCACGCGACTGCAGCGACAGAGGTGGCTGTCCCGCAGCTGCAGCGACAGAGGTGGCTGCCCCGCAGCTGCAGCGACAGAGGTGACTGCCACGCAGCTGCAGCGACAGAGGTGGCTGCCCCGCAGCTGCAGCGACAGAGGTGGCTGCCACGCAGCTGCAGCGACAGAGGTGGTTGCCACGCGACTGCAGCGACAGAGTCGACTGCCACGCAGCTGCAGCGACAGAGGTGGCTGCCACGCAGCTGCAGCGACAGAGGCGACTGCCACGCAGCTGCAGCGACAGAGGTGGCTGCCACGCAGCTGCAGCGACAGAGGTGGCTGCCACGCGACTGCAGCGACAGAGGTGGCTGCCACGCGACTGCAGCGACAGAGGTGGCTGCCACGCGACTGCAACGACAGAGGTGGCTGCCACGCGACTGCAGCGACAGAGGTGGCTGCCACGCGACTGCAGCGACAGGTTTCAGGTTTCCTCGGCCACGTACTCGAATAACGTCCCTCACAGACGGGAGATTTCTTGGAGAAAAAATAAGCTTTTATCCATATCGATATCGGTATCGACAAGGCCTTCCAGGTATCGACATGGTATCGGCACGGCTCAAGTTGGTATCGGCAGCATCGACATTAGTGAACTATGAAAATCTTGAAGATTGAGTACCTACTGGGGCCTGGCTGAAGCTCCACAGGCGATCGATCTGTCGTCCGACTGACCGGCCGTGGACTGCACCAGAAGCCCAGGGCTGTCGCTACTAGGCTAACGGGTTTGTTGTCCGTGACCCTGGCAGAACTCAGAAAAGCATCTTAGCGATCCAGGCCATGCAGCATCTCCGTTGAAAGGTGGGTGGTGGGTAGTGGCGCGCGCGGGTGGTGGGTGGTGACGCGCGCGTGTGCGTGGGGAGTGTGCCTACTCACATCGCTTATTTGGGGTTATTGACACTGGTCTATAGAACACAATTTTCTGAATTGACCCATGACTTCATTTCTCCAGATTCACCCTAGTTGCTGAGATATTCCAAAGACTCCAGGAACTTGCTGGGAGCAAAAAGTTATCGGGTAGACTCCAGAGGGCTTCCGCTACTAGACGCATTGCAACTAGCAATTCAACTGCTAACATATGGTTAGCGCCGGCCAATAGCAATTCGACAAAACAGCTCGTGCGCGCTGATAGCAGCATCCGAACAGAACCTGGACAGCCATCATGCTTTTCGATGATCGCCGTTTCGATGATTACCGATGGCCATTTTTCGACGAAGATATCAATTCAGAGCTACGAAACTTGGCACATAATAAAGTTCTCAGTGGCAAGAACATGCTGTGCAAAACTTGTCTCTATCTTGCATGATGTGGCCATAATTTTATTGTCTTGTGTGCGCCGTTTTACATAACACCACTATAGTGACGATCGTTGTATAGATATCGAAACAAAAAATAAGCAAAAAACATAAGTGCAAATTCAACTAAAGGGGAACCAGATGTGAATTTCATCATATCCAACAATTAAACCAATAGCTACTTGCCGTATGAGAAAAATGGCATTCCAAAACAGTAGGCACACTCCCTTTAAAGATTTTTTAGCAAAACAAAATAATCGAAAAGTCTATACCTATATATGTCAATGGGCGGGAGTGTGCGGCTCATTGTGTGCGGCGGGATGTGCGGCGGGGTGTGCGGTTCATTATCAGCTGGGCCGTGCGGTACGCTGCAAATCGCGAGCTGATCTGGGCCGCTGCACACCGCCGCGCCGGCGAGCGAGACGGGCACCTCTGGAGGACACCGACTAGGTACTAGTCGCTATAACCTTGTGCAGAAACAATCTCCGTACACCAGCGGCCAGCCTGCCCTCAGAACCGGAGGCGAGACCTTCTGGGGAGGCCACTCATGCCATACCGCCGACGGCCTATCTATACGGGTCAATGACGTGCAGCAGCAGCAGCAGCAAGACTGGCGCCGGCAACGCAAGGCCAGCGGCAAGCTCATTTAGGTGGCCAATTTCGGTGAAGCAATTCTCAGCAGGGCCGGCGCCACATATTTTCGGTTGGGGGGAGGCAGCTTTTCCAGAAAATGGGCCCTTGGCCAAAAGGGCCCACCCAGCCTGCAATATTATGTAATCTTATATGATTAACTATAAGATGTCCGTCCGTCCGTCCGTCCGTCCGTCCGTCCGGAAACGGGCAAGTACGTGAAAATCAAATAAACAAGATCCGACATACGTGTCGGCCGCTGTGTCGGCGACAACTGTGTCATTGGCTTAACATAGGAAACGGCCAAATTCACAAATCAACAAAAACGGCAAAATGCTGATAACTCGATCCGGGCCGATAACTCGCAAACCCGAGGGTCGCAGCGACATGCGATAAACACGTTTCGACAGAGTAGATTGGCCTGGCGAGTCACATGTCGTTCAGAGCAAAGCTTAGTTAAAGTAGAAAGTTATAACAACTTATATAAAAAAGCGGCATTTCCAGTATTTAAATTGGTACTAGGGAACTGTTTGAGATAGAACGCCGAGACTTCGCCACTTTGCAGGCGAAGGTACCGTCTTTAAATTATATTTGTAACACAAAGCTCTTTGAGTAATATTTAGGCAGGCTGACGGGCGTTGCAATATTTTTGCAATATTTTTTTACCATTCTATTCTTCCCAACACTGTAAAGGATAACACCAACACGAGTTATATACACCCGGATAGCCCCGTCTTTACTGACCACTATCCACCAAAAATATTTCGCTTCTAGCTAATAGATAACGTATGCTGAAGACAAACGTGAATAATTCCTGATGCTAAGACGCGGACTCGCCGGCACCCGCCAGGCGACGGCCGGGATTAGTGCGGGCGCCTTTCACAACATATAAATCGGACCGGGAAATGGGCAGCGAATGGTGGCGTGTGCGCGTGCGCGTATGCGTATATATATATATATATATATATATATATATATATATATATATATATATATATATAATATACATATATAACTGGTATAACTGACTGACCAGACCAGACTGTGGAGCTGGTTTTGGCGGAGGGAGGACCTTTGACCGCCTTGCTGTGCGAATTCCTGCGGAAAATGCACTCAACTGGCACTGCAGACACCATTTCACCCAGCCGCTTGCTCAGTATGATGGGCCAGAATGTGCCACAATTTCTCGGGAGTGAGCAGCAAGATGCGCACGAGCTGCTGTTTGCTCTTATGGAGCAAATCAGGCTGGAGAACCTCAAACTGAGCCAGAAGCAAATGATGCACCCGCTGAACATTCAGATGTCTCACACCACCGTAGACACCATCTTCAGAGGACAGCTCGTTAGTCTGGTGGTATGCCAAGAGTGCAAGAACATCAAGTACCGATTGGAGCCGTACCTGGACTCTCTCTTCCTGTCGCCGACGACAAGCTGAACCGTACCTTGCAAGGTGGTGCAAAGGAACTTGACAGGCCACAAAATGGTACCGCAGTGGAGGGAGAATGTGAGGAGAGCGACGCTGGCAGGGCGGGGGCGTCCGAGAACGGTCAGACAGGTGGGGCGGACAGCGCTAACGGGGACTGTGTCCGGACTGAGGAGGAGCCACAGGATGACTCGTCGGTATTGCCGGCCAGACGGGGTGACGGCGGTCAGACTGAGCCGGCTGAGGTGGCCGCAGCGGTCGACTGTAACCGGACTGGCGCTCCACAGAACGGCGAGCATGCGGCCAGCGGTGGTGGCAGCGGCAGCGTCGTGCCTGAGCCGATTGAAGCAGTCTCCGCAGAGCCTCCCTTCGCTACCAAGTCTACCACGGCTTCCAAACTGACTCCATCTGAGGACGCCGGGCCTATCGCTGCTGATGGCGGACCTACCCCGAGTGACAACTCCGGCGCTGACGGGGACGGGCCGCCGGTACTGACCCAGTCCGAGTGGCTGCACCGGGCTCTGACCACGCTGGCGCCGCGTTACCAGACGGCCTCCGGCGAGTGCAGCCTGCTGACCTGTCTGAACCAGTACACGGCGCCGGAGCTGCTGACAGGGAACAACAAGTTAGGCTGCGACAGCTGCACTGAGCTGCGGAACAAACGGCTGCCTCCATCAGAGAAGGAAGAGGAGAGGGGCACGGTGTACAGTGACGTCATTAACCAGCTGCTCATCTACAGCCCGCCGCCGGTACTCACCATCCACCTGAAGAGGTTTGACGGTGTGCAGCTTCAGCCTACGCAAGGTTACCCGGCACGTGCAGTTTGGGGAACAGTTTGATCTGGCGCCCTTCTGCTCATCAATCAGTCAGGATCTACCCCAGATGCGGCCCGGCCAGCAGCGCGTGCTGTACTCGCTGTTCGGCGTGGTGGAGCACAGTGGCAGGCTCACCAGCGGCCACTACACGGCCTACGTGCGCGTGCGCCGGCGGCACGACAAGATGACTGTTAACTCGGAGCTGCTGACCCCACTGGTTACGGATGCGTTCAGGGTGGCGTGCGAGCGGGCGTGGC
>JAXIVJ010005625.1:67500-72569 GCA_036785665.1 Chirona hameri
TCCTCCAGCCGTTAGATTAGCGTATAGTCGCTAACCATTTCGTAGCCCTTGCCATTTGCTATTTTTTTTTGCATTGTGCTTATAATATGGACTTTGTATGAATACCAATTGTAGGTACTTATGACCTTATTGAATTCTGGAAGTTTGAAACCGATCAACCAAAAACTGTGGCTGTGGTACGACCGCAAACTTTTTGGAGGTAGGGTCGCGTGACCTGGCCTGGTGACCTGACTCGAGATGACTCGAGGTCAAGAATATCACACAATGTAGGTAATTGATGCCCGAACACCTGTGCCAAAAACGGTGGCACGGATACGCAACAAACTTTAAGGGCCGTCCAACCCCCACCCCCTTCACGGTTCGTTGGAAGGGTTCGGAGGTGTCAAACTACGGGAGATGCACCATTCGAAAGCTCAGCTCACGCAGAATTTAGCGATGGAAACTTGTCAAAAATCCATCCAGCGACACTTTTTTTAATCGATATTTTGTCCGAATTCGCGCCCCTTTCGTTTGGCCAGGGCTATCGCGTATGGTATGGCGAAAAAACAGACCAAAGACATGTCTACTGATTCGTCATGCTCTGCACGACAAGGTCTCATAGAATGCAAAGCCATTAGATAGTTTGGTTGGTTGCACGGCTGCATCAAAGGCAAGCGCTCCCGGTGTCGTCACTAAGGCGCCCTCCCGCCCTTCCTCACGCGCAGAATCGCCCCTCGCGACACGCGAGCTGAGCACTGCGCGCCGCCGACCCGGCTTACGGAGCGGGCTCTCGGCCATTCACGGACAAATGGTGCATCGCATGTTGAAAAACCTAGCTCTGTCCACTAGCCCAGCTATCCAGAGATAGTGACAAATTTCCAGCCACCTCCGATCGCTACAAATGGTACTTTTGGACAATTGTATGCATCATATTTGCCATACGTAGCCTCTGACTGGGACGCATATTTCCCAAGTGTATACAGTTGGCGGGCGTGTTTGGAAATAGCAACCACCTAGGGACACAAGTCAGTCAAAAATATAGATACTGCTTTGATTTTTTTTTTTTGGGGGGGGGGGCATCGTCCATACTTGGTTCTCCAATATAGCTTCCGGTTTTTGAATGTTTGAAAAGCTTGATTTTGGGAAATTATTCCCCCAAAAAAACTTTTTTCATCCCAAAATCAACATTTTCAAATATATCAAAAAAACGGAAGATATATTGGAGACCCAAGTATGGACGATGCCCCCCCCCCCCCACAAAAAGGGCAATATCTATATCTATCTATATCTATCTATTCTTGACCCGACTCCTAAGTGGTTGCTATTTCCAAACACGCCCGCCAGCTGTATACACTTGGGAAATATGCGACCGGGACTCGCTTGACTGGCTGCGACGGCCTGGCTCGGCCAACTTAGTCTGTACACGATGTGACGTCAGAGGCCACGGCGCGGCCGCCGCCGGTCATGACCTGACCCTGACCGGCCAGCCGGCCGGCGGCGGCCGCTAGCTCTGGATAGCTGACCTCTTGACCCTCGAGACAAACAGCCCTGACCATCACCCGGGTCGCGGCGCATTCCCATTCGCACACCACCCCGCCACTTCCTCCCTCTTCTCCCCCTCCCCAGGTCACGCACCTGTCAGACAGCCACAATGGGTACAATTTGCCATACACATTGTTACGATTTGCTTCAAAACTCGACCTTATACGAATTTTCAATCCTTTGTCGCTTTTCCGCCAAAAGGTGTGACGTGACATCACCTAAAACACCATTATCTTCCAAAATACATGAGGAATTTAAATGAAATTTTTGAAATTTTTGACTTGATTAGCGTAAGGTAGGTATACAAAATTAGACGCCAATATCTGCAACCATGTTTTTGTCACTGCTAAAATTCGGGAGGGTCAGATTCTGCCTCTCCCGCACACACCTCCCCTCCCGAGGCGGGGCGCGGGTTAGAAGTGTTACAAGTGACTGTCACTCGGCTGCTCGTCAGCGCGCGCGCCACGGCTCTCACCCGAATCCTGCACGGCGGCGGCGAACAAGACAAGTCGGTGGGCGGCGGCAGGAAGTCTGGGGTCCGCCGGCGGATCACCAGGGTGCTGTCGCTCCAGGAGCGCCTCAGGAAACTCATGGTCACCACACGATGGTGCGCGCCGCTCCGGCAGGGCAGCGGACCAACGGAGCACAGCGGGCGGGGTGAAGTCCGGCACCCTACTACTGACCGCGGGACAATTCACCTGGAAGGCACAACACCACCTGCCCCCAGGCAACGTCCGTCACGTGGTCGGCTGATAACGCGCCTGTTTGGTCTGCTCATCGCTGCGTGGTCGGCTGATAACGCGACTGTTTGGACTGCTCTCATCTCTGCGTGGTCGGCTGATAACGCGCCTGTTTAGACTGCTCTCATCGCTGCGTGGTCGGCTGATAACGCGCCTGTTTGGACTGCTCTCATCGCTGCGTGGTCGGCTGATAACGCGCCTGTTTGGACTGCTCTCATCTCTGCGTGGTCGGCTGATAACGCGCCTGTTTGGACTGCTCATCTCTGCGTGGTCGGCTGATAACGCGCCTGTTTGGACTGCTCTCATCGCTGCGTGGTCGGCTGATAACACGCCTGTTTGGACTGCTCTCATCTCTGCGTGGTCGGCTGATAACGCGCCTGTTTGGACTGCTCATCTCTGCGTGGTCGGCTGATAACGCGCCTGTTTGGACTGGCCTCATCTCTGCGTGGTCGGCTGATAACGCGCCTGTTTGGACTGCTCTCATCTCTGCGTGGTCGGCTGATAACGCGCCTGTTTGGACTGCTCTCATCTCTGCGTGGTCGGCTGATAACGCGCCTGTTTGGACTGCTCTCATCTCTGCGTGGTCGGCTGATAACGCGCCTGTTTAGACTGCTCTCATCGCTGCGTGGTCGGCTGATAACGCGCCTGTTTGGACTGCTCTCATCGCTGCGTGGTCGGCTGATAACGCGCCTGTTTGGACTGCTCTCATCTCTGCGTGGTCGGCTGATAACGCGCCTGTTTAGACTGCTCTCATCGCTGCGTGGTCGGCTGATAACGCGCCTGTTTGGTGCTCTCATCGCTGCGTGGTCGGCTGATAACACGCCTGTTTGGACTGCTCTCATCTCTGCGTGGTCGGCTGATAACGCGCCTGTTTGGACTGCTCATCTCTGCGTGGTCGGCTGATAACGCGCCTGTTTGGACTGGCCTCATCTCTGCGTGGTCGGCTGATAACGCGCCTGTTTGGACTGCTCTCATCTCTGCGTGGTCGGCTGATAACGCGCCTGTTTGGACTGCTCTCATCTCTGCGTGGTCGGCTGATAACGCGCCTGTTTGGACTGGCCTCATCTCTGCGTGGTCGGCTGATAACGCGCCTGTTTTGGACTGCTCTCATCGCTGCATGGTCGGCTGATAACGCGCCTGTTTGGACTGCTCTCATCGCTGCATGGTCGGCTGATAACGCGCCTGTTTGGACTGCTCATAGCTGCATGGTCATAGCATGCATGGTCATTGGGCTGCTCATGCTCATACTGCCACGGGCCGGGTTGGGCTGGGCCGGGCTGGGCCGGGCCGCTCATAATCAGATTTTTTCCCATACACCGCGGAAGGACGAGCGTGCGCTTCGCGCTCGCTCGTAATTGACGTCTAACACGTGATTGCTTCGCCTCTTAGGAGACTAATAGGTGAAACAATCACGTTATGTGAATGAACTTTGTATGTATTTGTGCAGTGGCAATTACCTGTTATTTTGCATTTCCCATTTTTAGACCAACTGAAGAAGTTATATACGAAACGCGTCTTGATCATCACGAAATTAATTTCAGGAGTTAACTCTATAGACCATCTGCCCTTACTTTTCACTCAAGTTTCAGGTTTTCATGTGACTCCCGACTCAGACTCAGACTCCCGACTCCGCAGCTCTGCCACGTACTACAGTGATTTTGTTCATCTTCAGCTGATACTGACCTCTACAGGCTAGTTCCCTTTCCGGACCGCAGCTCATGTTTTGGTTAGATCCGTTCAAATCCAGTCAGACCCAGCCGAACCGAGTCGGAGCCAGCCGGACCCAGTCAGACCGGGTCAGACCGGGCCAGACCGGGCCAGACCGGGCCAGACCGGGCCAGACCGGGCCAGACCGGGCCAGACCGGGCCAGACCGGGCCGGGCCCAGTCAGACCGGGTCAGACCGGGCCAGACCGGGCTAGACCCAGTCAGACAGAGTCAGACCGGGCCAGACCCAGTCAGACCGGGTCAGACCGGGCCGGACTGAGTCAGACGAGAAACCCCGTCCTATGACACCATTCGCTACTGGGCTGCCCGGACCGGCCACAGGCCCCGCCGCTTTGCCCCGCCGCTTTGAGAGACTTTTTCCTAACCTATCCACCTGGTCGGTCTAAAACCAATCACCGAGGACTCCTCGGCGAGGAGGGAGTCTTACATCCGGCAATTTGGCTGGGAACAAAATATTAACGTTAAAGGAAATAGTTCACCTTCGGAAAATTTCTCAGAACACGATTTTATTATATTTTTTAATACAGTTTCTTTTTTTATTTTCAAAAATGGTCCTACATCGCGCCAATTCAGGACAGAAGGTCGTAAATCATTAATTTTATGTTGTGCGTTATTGGTCTGCGCATGCTCCATGGCAGTGCTGGCACTTTCAGACCGGTACGGTATATCATATATGCGCCGAATTCCTTCGCCAAAAAGTCAAATATCTTCGGCTGGAGAGTCTTTTCAGTCAAGAAAACTTGCAGATGGGGGTTTCCCAACATGGGCTACAAAACAGCTATCTCAGTTTAAAACTAATGTTGAAGGTGAACTATTTCCTTTAATCCAGTGTATGGGTATCCGGGTAACGCAAGCAAGGGAGGGACTTGTTTTTACGTTATATCCGAGACGTACCGGCCGACGAGTCGGCTGACCTCGTCTCCTGAGTGTCTGCGCATGCGCGCTGGACATGGCGCAAGCCGCGGCGTAATAGACGCGAGTTCCGGGGCTTTATCCGACGAGTCACGCCGCCACGTCCACGGTAACAGCAGCGTCACGTCGCGTCGGCCGCCCCGCCGGGTTGTTAGTACGGCGCGCTGGT
>JAXIVJ010005626.1:0-72569 GCA_036785665.1 Chirona hameri
CTGTGACAGTGGATGGCCAGACTTTTCCACGAAATGTATTATTTACATGCTGATGACAAATGACGGGGCTGTGGGCTTTTCCAGCCCTCGTGCTCCGTTCCTGCAGGCTCACTAATTACAGGGCCCCCGCTCGCTCCAGAACATTCTATCAATAAACAGTGTTGCCTCAGCGGCCTCCGGGGGCCTCGCCGCCGCCCGGTCGCCGGCCTCCTCGTCCTTCAGTCTGGTAGTGACCGTGCTGCGTGACAGTGCTGTGTCAAGATGCTGCGCTTCGCACTGTTCGGCATCCTGCTGCTGGCCGGCTGTTGGGGCCTATCCGGCGCCGTAATCCCCTTGAGTCAGGTGTTGGAGGGCGTGGTCAACGACTGCCTGGTCGGCGTGACGGGTGCCGTCACCGCGCCGATCGCCGCTCTACGGGACCAGGTGGCTGCGCTGGTGGGACAGCTGGAGACGCCACCGCCGCCGCCCTCCTGTCCCGACCACTGGAGCGGACACGGCGACAGCTGCTACCTGATCCCGTTAGAGACCAGTAGTTGGCACACGGCGCACCACTCCTGCGCTCAGCTGGACAGCCGCGCGCGCCTCGCCTCCGTCCACCGCAACAACATCGAGCACGTCAACGCCATACTGAGTGCCGCAAACCACGGGCTCATGTGGATCGGCTTGGTGCGCACCAGCAGCAGTCACGGCGCCTTCGGATGGGTTGACGGCAGTCCGCTGGATGCCACCAACTGGGCACCGGGCGAACCCAACAACGTCTTCATCAACAGCACGGAGGATTGTGTGCACTTGTACGGACTTCAGTATGGAGTCAATCTTCAGCTCAAGTGGAATGACGCGGGGTGCTACAGATTGTTCCACTTCCTGTGCCAAATTAACTGACCACCCTGTAACCCTGATTGCTGCGCTACCGATGCATGTGTTGCGATGAACATGAGCTCGATCGTGACGTGTGCTGTTAACCCTCAATTGGAATGCTATGTAACTGCAGTGGCAGCGAGTGCTCATCACCTGTGATTTTTCTTCTCCGGACATGCGTCAATACATTGCATAAAGTGCAGAGATGTCGACTCTCGCTTCAACTTCAGGGTTTTTGTGGAGTACATTCCTCAGCAGGGGTCGGGTGGTGAGGCGACCGCCGACGACGGCGCCGACGAGCCGGTCAGCCAGGAGGAAGCCGCTGGTAGGACCAGGAGGACGCGGCCAGGAGGACGCCGCTGGCGAGGAGGACGAGGATGAAGAGGACGCCAAGCCGGCCGTGTGTTCGGGCTCGATCGCGGAAGAGCCGCTGTTGAGCCAGAGAGCGCCCTCTGTGTTGGAGGTGCTCGACCGACACATCTTCCAGACCGGCTACCCGGACAAGGACGCCGTTCTCCGGGAGATGGCCAAGACAGCCTATACGTGGACGTCGTGTGTCGGGGCTGTGTGTTTGGAGATGATAGTTGTGGTCCGGAGTAGAGGTCATCTTTCGTGCACTGAGCGCTGTCATTTAACGACCGGAGAAAGCGAGTGTGTGCAATCTTTTTCTGATGTGATTTGGAGACTTGATAATGTTTGATTTAATAATATACTTCAGACCATCTATGGGGATCAGTTGCTGGTATGGGGATTAGGAGACTGGTTCCATCTTGATGTGACTCGACAGCAGAATAATCATATACCATACTGCGTCCGGACACGAGAAACCTGAAGCCTTAACCCTCGCCCTACGGGAGCTTTTTCACCTTCGCCCTAGGGGGGTGTCTTAAAACGACTCCCTGTTAACTTCCAAACCAAGCAACATAGAGCAACGCAGTAAGAACCAACATGTTGCCTGTCATGTTCGGAATCTAACGGTTTGCAATTTTTAGGTTTAGGGTCAATGAGTGACCTTCCAGGTCAAGTGAATGACCTCGATCGACCACGTCCAGAACAGCGATTTTGCTCTGTCAGAAAACCTCAAAATGAGAAATTGATAAATGTAAATGAAAAACATGTTCCTAGACCAGCTTGGTCTCAGAAATACAGAAAAGGTAATTATTTATTCGTATCTGGTCAAAAAAAGTCCAGAAAAGTTATTAAGAAAAATGACGTCATGAATTTCTTACACTTGGGAGCCATCACTCAGTCAAAAATAGAGATATGTCTTTGAAATTTGGTTTGAGTATTGCTCATACCCAGTTATCTCACATATATTCCTGTTTTTTAACATCTTTGAAAGTTTTGATTTTGTGGTGATTTTTTCCCAAAAATCTACTTTTTTATCATTTTAGGGATAATTTTTGTTGTTGTTGAAAATCCGAGATTGCCATTTTAAAGAAAATGGCATTTCATATCTGGTCTTAATTGTGTTTTCAATTTGCTTCAAAACTCTGTTTTCTACGATTTTCAAACATTTATCGTTTTTCTACCAACATGACGTCATCAAAACATCATTATTTCCCAAATTTCTCCATTACTTCAAAATACATTTTTACAGCATACGTATAATTGTTGTATACTTAGCTACTAGGAATTTCAGCAAGATGTGCCGGATGTCTAAAAAGCTATGCAAGAAAAACCTCAGGGGCGGTCGTTTTAGGACCGGGTGTATATGGAAGCGTTCAAAGTTGTAACATTCAATGCTTGTACCATACAAAATAGCACCATCCAACGCTTGCGACATCCAAATTTCGCCCGGGTAGGGAACATCGTCATCAACCAAGCTAACAGCAGCCAAAATCGTGGTATCCAGCCACATACAAAGTAGTGGCAGCCAAAGCTTGCGACCTCCAAAAATAGAACACCGAGGACATCTATCTTCCGGGAACTATTGGTTCAAATATCGCCCGGTAGATGTCTCACCATAGCCGGTGGTGGGACGAAACGCTAGTTGAGTGACAGCACTTGAACACTGTGGAGTGGTGAACACTGTGGAGTTTGAACGACATAGGACCTAGGCAGAGTGTGAGAATAGTAGCGGAGTACCGGTGCCTGCTGCAGAGGTTGAAGGAGTCCAGGAAACCAGTCATTGTGACTGGCATCCTCCCTCGCTGTGGAGCCAGTAAGGAGTGGTACTCGAGAGCTCTGTCTGTGAAGAGCTCAGTTCAGAACTTATGTTCAGCTATGGGGCTTAGTTATGTAGACTTATGGGATCAGTTCTATGAGTGGCGTAGGTACTATATGAAGGATGGGCTTCACTTATCGGATGAGGGGGCAAGGGCTTTGGGAGATGCCTACAGAAGTGTCATTCAGGGAAACTGGGTAGGAGGGGGGTTCAGGGACGCTAGTACTAGGGCATCAGGAAGTAAGCATTGGTAGAAGTTCATGCCAGAATAGGACAGTAGATCATAATTCCCTCAGAATTAGTAGAGTCAGCTCAAAGTATAAGATCACATGTGTGTTGCTGAATGCCCAAAGTATTAGGTCTAAATTTGATGAGTTTGAGTGTTATGTTGCCCTTGAAAAGCCTGATATCATTTGTGTAACCGAGACATGGGTTAGTGAGGAGTATAATAGGGATAGGCTACAGGATTTCGAGTTACAAGGGTATAACATGTTCTCATACTGCAGAGAATCACGGCAGGGGGGCGGAGTGTTTGTATATGTAAATAGCTTGTACTGCACTACTAGAGTTGATGATTCTAGTAAAGTAAAAGAAGTAGAATCAATCTGGCTTGACATTAAAATTGGTACAGGAAACAGAGGAAGGTTGAGGATAGGTGCATTTTACAGACCAGGGAATCTTCCAAGGAACTCCCAAGCTGAAACAGACCAAGATATTTGTGAGGAAATACGTAGGAACTTTCGGGCTCAGTGTCTTATTATGGGAGATTTTAACTTAAGAGGATACGAAAGTATAGCAGAGGAAACAAATGAGTGTAGGTTGTATAGGCAAATCTTTGAAGAGGAGCTTTTCATGCATCAGTTTGTAACAGAGCCAACCAGACATTGCTCCATTCTAGACCTTGTATTCTCAGACAACAGTGATCTAGTTAGTGACATAAGTATTTGTGCAGGTCTAGGAACCAGTGATCACAATATGGTTAAATTCAATATCTCATCAGACATGAGGCCCAAAGATAACCTTATTATGGTTCCAAACTTCAGCCGGGCTGATTTTGATGGTATTAGAAATGACCTCGCACAGATAAAATGGAACGTTGAGTTGGCAGGTTTAGATGCATGTGAGGCCTGGAATGTTTTCAAAGCTAGATTAAGCCAAATTCAGAATCGGCATATACCCCTCAGGCACAAACGTAACAGAACCAAGGGCAAACCAGTTTGGCTTACCCCAGAAGTAAGGAGTGCTATACAAGCTAAAAGACGTGCATTTGGCATTTTGAAGGGATCTTCACTAGATATAAATCAGAAGGCCTACCAGAATGCAAGAAATTCAGTTAAGAAAAAGGTCAGAGCAGCTAAAAGGGCAAAGGAACTTGATTTAGCTAGACATTGTAATGCAGATAGTAAGAAGTTCTTCAGTTTTTATAAGTTCAGTACAGTTTCCAAAAATATAGGTCCATTTAAGGTAGATGTGTTAGTTAGCAAGGACAGTGAAATGGTTGAAGTGCTTAATGATCAGTTTCAATCTGTCTTTACTATCGAGGACCAGAGTAGTATTGCAGCACTTCAGCCTGAGCTAGAGACAGAGGAGACTATAGGAGAGCTAGGTGGCATAAGTAGTGAACTTGTTCTAGAATATCTAAAGAAAGTAAGGCCTAACAAGGCAGAAGGACCTGATGAAATCCATGCTAGACTTTTAAGAGAATCTGAAAGGGAGTTGTCGGTTCCATTAGCCATAATATTTTCTAAATCACTCGCAGATAGTAAAATTCCACTTGATTGGAAAAGAGCAAATGTTGTTCCTATTTATAAAAAGGGAGATAGAAGTAAAGAGGAAAACTATAGACCGGTTAGTCTGACGTCATTAGTCTGCAAGGTGCTTGAATCAATCATCAAAGATAAGATTGTTGAATTCTTGGAGCAAAATGAACTCATCAAGGATACACAGCATGGCTTTAGGAAGGGCCGTTCTTGTTTAACTAATCTTCTGGAGTTTTTGGATGTTGCAACAGATAGCTTTGATCAGGGTAAACAGCTAGATGTAGCTTTTCTTGATTTCAGTAAAGCATTTGACAAAGTCCCCCATACAAGACTGGGGTTGCAACTTAAAATTCATGGGATCAGGGGCAAGATTCTGGATTGGATAGAAACGTGGCTTTCAGGACGCCAGCAAAGGGTTATATTGAATGGGTGCCAATCACAATGGAAGGAGGTTCTCAGTGGGGTTCCACAGGGCTCAGTCCTGGGCCCATTGCTTTTTATAGTATTTGTGAATGCAATTGAGAACAGTATAGACAGCAAAGTCTTGAAATTTGCAGACGATCTAAAAGTTGTCAGGATTATTAGAGGAAAACATGATCAGGATGTTTTTCAATCAGATCTGGACAAGCTAGTTGAGTGGTCTGAAGCATGGCAGATGAAATTCAATTTGAGTAAATGTAAGATTATGCACGCTGGACGGGTTAGCAGTAAACATAGGTATGAAATGGGTGGGCAGAAAATGGAGCAGATTGAAAAGGAAAGAGATTTAGGTGTCGTGGTAAACAATAGACTATCAGCGTCAGACCAGGTTGTAGAAGCTAGGAAAAAGGCACTTAGAATGCTAGGGGCCATTAACAGAAATGTTTCCTACAAGAGTGAAAAGGTAATAACAAAACTGTATTGTGCATACGTTAGACCACATTTGGAGTATTGTGTACAAGCCTGGTCTCCAACATATGAGAAAGATTGCTGGTTGTTAGAAAGAGTTCAAAAAGGGCAACAAAAATGGTTAATTGTCTTGGTAGTTTACCTTATGAAGATAGATTAAAGAAATTGGGTATGTTTTCACTTAGATATAGAAGGCTAAGAGGAGATCTAATTGAAGTCTTCAAATTTGTAAATAGTCAGCATTCTGGATATTTAAAGGGTATGTTTGAATTCAATAGGGAAAATCGAGGTAGAGGTCATCAGCATAAACTCATTATGAAACAAAGTAGGACTAGGCTACGACAGTCATTTTTCAGTAGAAGGGTTGTAGGACATTGGAATATGCTACCAGGGGATGTCGCTGATGCAGTGACACTTGCTTCCTTCAAAATTAGATTAGATAAATACTTTACAGAGAAGGGATTAGTTCATAAATACTCGTGGGATTAGCCTTCTTTTATGCAGGTAGAGTAAGGTGATTTGAAGGGGCGAGACTGGTGGAGGGGGGGGGGGGTGGTGTAACGGCCAGCCTGTGTTATACCCTATTTTCAGCTGTGCATCAGGTACACCAATTTTTCATTTTTTTACAATGACTATCTGCAGTCTGCAGTACGCAGTCTGCTCATGCCGCGCTGTGCCGCGCCGTGCCGAGCCGCGCCGGGCCGCGAGCCGCCGCCAGACGCCTATCGCCCATAAACACCCTCCACGGTTGACGTGACCCGCTCACGCTTCACTTAGCCTCCGTCACGGTGGATGGGATCTACATGTTTTTTGGCTAAACACGTGACGACGCATAAAACGCAGACCACCGCATCACGAGACCTGTCTGCATAACTTCCTGGAGGTGGAGCTAAAATCTAGCCAATCGTGTGTTGTTACGTATAGTGAAATTCCTAATGAGTAACCTATCGTGTGCCTCTACGTGTAGTCTGAAATGTGTGTAACCAATCACCGCGATGTGCCGGACGGAGCCGAGGTTAGCTCGGCTCAGTCGCGGCGAGAGAGAGGAGATTCCGGACGGCGCCCGACCAAGCAGGTCTGCTGTTCCGCTTCTCACTGTTTCTTTTACTGTGCAAATATTACTTCTCCTCTCAACTGGACTTCTCTCTGACTGCGACTGCCGAAGGCCGCGCCCCGCTTGGGCACCGAGAAACCGGCCTGCTACAGTGGGAGTGGGGTGGGGTGCAACCTCGGATGGGCCCCAAGAGGCTCTTTGTTGCACTTTTCTTTTATGTCTTTATGTCTTTATGTCTTTACAGTGGAACCCGACAGTGTCAGTGGCGCCGCCGCGGCGGCGGCACTGACGGGCCGGGCGCGGTGGCGCTCCGCCGCCCGCGGGGTCTCAGCCGCTCGCCCGGCAGCGCCGGGCTGTGCGCGCTGGCGGTAGCCTTGCCTGCTGACGGGAAAAATGTTCGCTTCTGCTGGGCCATGGGAACCGTAGGAGCCCGTATATTTCCTTCGTGTTTTAGCTGGGTCTGCATTGATCTGGGTATGACGTTTTTAGTGAGTAGATTTTCGGTACATATGGAGCATATGGTATATATTATCAGGGTGTTTAGCTGTTTTGCCAGCTGGAGTAGGGATTTTGGACCTCGCTTAGATACGGTAAGTATATGTATGTACCTACAAACCAGTACAACGCCCTTATTGGATCGGGAACCGAGTGAGCGATTCTTCAACGTTATTTGCCAATGTGAAGGAGCACTTTGTTTTGTTTTGACCTCAGTTGACCTAAGATGACCTTGTAGGGGTCACTGAGCTACAATTGCCTAGGGTCATCAAGAATGAGCTATACAAACATGATGCTGAAATAATTGGTCTGATGTAATGCGTATTCTCTGAATAGGAGGGATGTGCATATTTTCATATTGACATATAATGGGGAGGTCACGGAACCGACCTGACCTTACGTCACAGATATACACAAATCCAAGATATGCGATTTGTAGGTACTTAAGCCTAATTCAATTATGTGAGTTTAAAACTGCTCGGGACAAACACTGACCCTGGGCACGAATGTTATTTTTTGGGGAGATGGGGTCACTTAATGGGACCTGGTGACATGACCTGAAGTGACCCGAAGTAAAAAACATTGCAAAATGTGGTTAATTGATGCCCGAACAGGTGCATGACAATTTGTTACAAAGACTAAGACAGAAAATCTGACAACAGGTTATCATGACCGATCAGCAAGCTGTTTGAACAGAAATGCATCAACATAGTCTAACAATGTCACATTCACACCAATCGTTTTTGCGCTCTTTAATGAGACTGTGCGTATTTCCCAGAAAAACCGGCATACGTACCTATACTCAAATACACAATGCATCCTGCTCGATAGAGACTGGTACAGTTTTGAATCATGCCACTTGTAGCCAGTGCAATATAGACCAGTAGAATGCAACTAACAGCCACTGAATCGGCTTCAACGACCACCGTCGTCACATGAATGCTCAAAATGTTCGCGTTTAAGCCGGCGATCCACTAATAAAACGTCTCTTGGGTTGGTTTGAAGCTGAAAAATGACATCGGTTACTCGAGGACTAACAAAACCCGTGCCCTCCCGCCCTCCCGTCCCGCCGAATTCTGGTAGCCGTTAGGTGTTGATGGAAGATACATATGGGGTGATGATGTGAGGGCGGCAGACCCAGGGCGGGCGGGTATCACATTACACCGTGAGAGAACTCGCCGTGGTGCCGAGGCGCGCCGAGCGCCACCGTACGTGTTAGGTCGCTTTGCTAAGTTGTAAGTTGGAGTGTGAATCTGCGATATGATTGGCCTTAACGGTTTGCCCGGCTTGTGTTTTTACATTGCCATATGCATAACCAGGAGAATACTCACCAGTTATTTTGACAAAATGTACACCGCCATTCACCGCATTAGCACTGACAATAGCACGATTCACTTTAGCCTTGAGTGCATTAGTAGGGTCTTCTTTGATAGGTGCAAACTTGCTTTCGTCTCCCAGTATGTTCTGAATTTTCTGTAAATACTCATCGCGATCGAGGATGACGAAAACAGAAGACTTATCGGCCTTCCGGATGACAATTCTTTCATCTTCTCTGAGCTGTTTTGCTGCCTCTCTTAGCTCTTTCGTCAATTAGCTCTCTACGAATTTCCCCGTAGTTTAGCGCCTTCACCTATGAGCTCATTACGCAAATTCGGACTAACTTCAACTTTCTTATCTTTTTCAAGTCTGAGAACATCTTGGTAGAGAAATTCTAACTCCGCCTTCTTCTCAGTCGAATTGGTGGGCGATTGAGTATGACAGTTAAGTCCAAGGTTTATGAATTGATGCTGCGCTTCGGTGAGATGCACAGAAGATAGATTGACGTAGCCTTGCTTGGTCTCACGAAGTTTGAGATCGCCGCCATATATGCGTGAAAGTTTCTTGGAGACCTTTGCACGGCTACGTCAATATGTCTTCTGTGCATCTCACCGAAGCGCAGCACCAATTCCTAAACCTTGGACTTAACATACTGAAATGCAGGACATACTGGGAGACGAAAGCAAGTTTGAACCTATCAAAAAAGACCCTACTGATGCACTCAAGGCTGAAGTGAGTCGAGTTATTGTCAGTTATAATGCGGTGAATGGCGGTGTACATGTCAAAATAACTGGTGAGTATTCTCCTGGTTATGCATATGGCAATGTAAAAACACAGAAGCCGGGCAAACTGTTAAGGCCAATCATATCGCAGATTCACACTCCAACTTACAATTAGCAAAGCGACTTAACACACTCATAAAACCGTACATACCAGCACAGCACTCTATAGAATCAGTAGAAGAATTTGTAGATATCTTGCGGGCTAAGAGGCCACAAGGCGACATAGCGTCTATCGACGTGGAAAGCCTTTTCACTAACGTTCCAATCGAGGATACCATCAAGATCATTCTTGATGAAGTATACGATAAACGTAGCAACAACCTGCCTCCGTTAAAGCTATCTAAAGCGCTCTTAGAGAAACTGTTACGTGCCTGCACCACCGAATCTCTATTTCGCGGTCCAGATGGAAAACTGTACTTGCAAAAATAAGGTGTGGCAATAAGTTCGCCTCTGGGTCCACTCTTCGCTAACTTCTACATGTGTTTTGTTGAGAACAAAGCTTTAAAGGGATTATACGGGTTTTTCCAAGAATAATTGAGTTACATAGTAAAACGTACTTATAAAGGTGGTAAAAGTCCCACGGTAGCCACATTTTTCTGGAAATGACCTCTTCTGCACGTAAGGACATTCCAAAGTGCGCGGTGATGCCACCGCGTATTTTCTGCAGGACCGGCTGAGGCAGAGCCAGTCATCTCTTTTATGCTAATAAAAACACCTCACGTATGGCATATTTCCGGTAAAATAAGCAATATTTGAAAGAAAATATACTTGTTTTGTTCCAACGACAGCAGCAGTTACCTAGTTTTCCCATAAAATTATATATTTTTCATGAATTTTCATGCCAAAAAATGAATACGCCACCACCAAATTATCAACGCTAAAGGCCAGAGAAAAGAAAACCACAAAAACACAAAACCTCAACGAACCGTGTGTAGTAATACAAAGCACCGTCAGTTTTGAATTACATAATAATTTTGTGATCCAGTGTAGGACTTTCAGATAATTCAAAACTCTAAAATTGATCTTAAGATAAATGTGGTGGACAGTAGTGCCGATCAAGTACTCGTTATCTGATACTAGTCTCGAAAAACGCCCAAGTTTTAACGCTGATAATTGCTGAAATAATGGACTAAATGAGCATTGAGGTCCCTGTTATATGTCTTAAACGTGTTTAAATCTCATACAACTGCAAAAGAGTGCATTTACTTTCAGGACGGAAACCCGTATAATCCCTTTAAATGATACCAATCTTGCGCCTTCGACCTACTGCAGGTATGTAGATGACATTTTTGTAGAAGTGCGGAGCAATGAACATTTTCAAAGCTTGATAGCTAGTCTGGAGAACAACTCTGTCTTACGTTTCACTTTTGAAAAGAGCATTGACAAACGTTGTCATTTTTAGACGTCCTAGTGGATAGTAGAGATGGTAAATTCACCACTAGTGTTTCTGTAAGCCCACAAACACAGGGGACGTAATGAACGCAAACAACGAATGCCCTGCAAAATATAAAGTGAGCGTGATAAGAGCCATTGTGAGAAGAGCAATATAGTAGATATGCTCTACATGCTCTGCAATATAATAGATATGCTAGATATGCTAATATATATGCTCTGCAATATAATATATATGCTCTACATATGAACTTTTACACTCTGAATTTTGTAGAGTAAAGGAGGTCCTAGTGAACAACGGCTATTCAAATAAGGCAGTAGATACGGAGATTGAAGCGCAGCTAAAGAAGTATGTCAATCAGTGTCATGCAGGGTCAAACAACTAGCTACGTTCTACTCTATTATCGTAACTTGATGAGTTCAGCGTCCAAAGTTGACGAACGAGTCGTACGTAGTATCATACAAAAGAAGGTGAAATGCATAGACAAAAAACTAAAACTTGAACTTATCATATACTATCAAACAAGAAAACACGAAACTTAGTAATTAAAAACAATCTCAACACGAGTAAAGACAAGTTGAAGTGCACCAATGTGGTTTATCAATTTATATGTCCACACGAAGATTGTAGGCTTCGTCAAGAAATCTACATTGGTGTCACGACAACTTCGCTCTCTAGAAGACTTACGATGCATTTGATGGATGGGGCACCAAAAGAACCAGGGACTCGTCTAACATGTTAACTAGGGGGGGGCAACCCCCCCCCCCCCCAGTCAAGGCAAACAACGACCACTGAGGGGGGCAAGTTTAAACAGGTTATAATTGTTGGCGAGATGCACATTTGAACAGTTCTGTCCAAGTTATAGGCCAGGGATGTAGTATCCTATTCAGTTGAGGTGGCTTCAACCCCCCCCCCCCCCCCCTCAACCTTAACGAGAAAGTGGGTCAATACCGGGGACAAATCTGTATTTTGGGGGATTTCCAAGGTACTTTAAGCGACTTTCCCAGCTCAGCCCCCCCACTTTTCTGGAGAAGCTCCACCCCTGTTATAGGCCATGCGACCAGCTGCACACACATACACATATATAGTTATTGTAACTGATTCATGATAGATGGTGTATAATGACAATAATAACTCAAACCCTATTTTATATTATAGGACATAGGCCGCAAAGCTTTCGATAACAAGTATCATGATCATTGCGGGATGCTGCAAATGAAAGAAAACACACAGTAGCGGAAACCGACGCAGGTCAAATACGCCTATTTTTCAATAAAAGCATGCGCATTGTTATATGACATTATCACTGCTAGTTTTGTCGAATTGATTCCATTTTTGAAAATCGCACAGAGGCTCTTAAAGGGAGATAATCACCTAACACCTTTGTATTTTGTTAGCAACAATTTATTTCGCTGCCGTTATGGTATTAAAATGATGTGATCTAAATTTAAGAATTAAATACAATTATTCCCTAATTCAAAGTTGGAAGTTTGGGAAAATTAATGATCGGTATTTTCCCTTCACTATTGGAAAGTGCAACTTCTGGGCACTTTTGCATCAATATATTCAACGTTGTTGAATGGGCACTTATAAACAAATCGCCGATGCTAAATAGGTTGCAGTCCGGGGCCAACCTAAACTGCCGATTGCAATGCACTTTTTTCAAATGATTGTTGATTGTTCATAAAAGTTTGGCACATATTCTCAAAAGATAAGAGTGCAGGAAAGATATTCCATACCTTCATGATAAATAACAATGCGTAGGGAGGCTAATTTACTGAATTCGCTACCGAGTACTTGCTGAGTACCGACCGATATAAGCGTGGCTCGCTTGTCGGTATGAAACTGCCAATATCTTTCGGTAGGAATGTTTATAGGCAAAATGTGATGAAGTTACATCATATTTTGGCCTCGTCTATCGATTTCAGGTGCCACCTCCATTTTTGTGGAAAAAGGTGATTATCTCCCTAAAGATAATCACTGTCCCAGTTTTCAGCATATATTTTGGAGCTTAGATGAACTGGACAAAAGGATGGATTAGTGTTGGGCATTACTCCAAAACCTTAAACCAAGTAACATGACTAATGAATGAATGTCATGTCATATTCATTTGAACCTTCCTGTAACACCAATAAAGTGAAAAGTAGGCATTTTTAAACTATGATGTAAATTTCATGGAGGTAGTGTCCACACAACAAAAACTCACCGGATTTGGCCCACTTTATTTATAGAGGGGCATATTTTCATTTTTCTCTCTCATAAAAATGAAGAAGTATTAATTTTTTTCGAAATAAAAATGGAAGAAGGGCCCCTTCGGACCCTTTTTCCAAAGGGGCACATACGGCAAAGGGGGGCGCGTACGGACCTTCAGGGGGGGGGGGGGTAATTGCCCTGTTTGCCCTCCCCCTTGGGTACGCACAAAATTGGCACAAAATTTCCTTACATAGAAGACAATCTAAGCAACTTTTGCAAAGGCAAGTTTTTTAATCAGCTATCAATGCATAAGCAAGCAAAATCCGATGAGTTTTCAGAGTTGTGTGATATTTTTGGGGGAATTTGCCCCCCCCCCCCCCCCCCCAACCACCCGCCCCCCCCCCCCCCCCCCCCAACCACCGTTCTGGATCCGCCAATGACTATGGTGGTAGTAGTAGTGCCATAAGCTAGTACCATGAGGTTTACCGGAATGGGCCGGTAATCGCATATCGAAACGTGGCAGCTAACGCCCATCCTCGTGAGCGATTTTCTTGGCATTAGCAACAAGTGTCGTCACACAAGCTTTAAGCCCAGGCTACACTATGCGTGATTTCCTGAAAATCACGTGCGTGTTATCCGTGTTGTCGGGATTTGCGTGACAGAGAAAGTTCAGCTGATAGTAAATGCATTGGGTGAGCTACACTGGCACATCACGCAGATCCCGGATGAAACGTCAAGGAAATTCCGCAGACCCGTCACGGACGGAACGATGAAAAGTTCAAAATTCTGAACTTGTCGTGTTTTCCAAGATTGCGTGTTGCAGGGGTTTTATCATTTTGCTTGATTTCGGGTATGTTTAGGTCTATACTAGACCTAAACATGAATAATTTGTGCTGAGTATCGTGGTGGAAGATGAATGAAGAAGCGTTTGAGCAAATTGTATGCAGTGGTTTATCGATTAAAACAAATGCAGTGGTTCAGCCTTCTTCCCTGAAGCGTTTGGACAAATTATATTTAGCCATATTTACAAGCACCTCACTGATAATTCTCCTCTTTCGCAAAAACAAAGCGGCTATCGACCTGGACACGGCACACAGCTGCAGCTTTTACATCTGACGCAAAACATGTACTCAAATTTAGACAAAGGCAATGATTTTACTGCAATTTATCTTGACATTTAAAAATATTTCGACAAAATTTGGCACGGAGGACTATTAATAAAATGTGAGGCCGAATTCGGCATCAAGGGTACTCTACTGCAGTGGCTGGAGTCATATATTAAAGACCGACAACAAAGGGTGAGAGTTGGTGACAGGTTTTCATCATTTCACACAATCAATGCCGGATGCACTCAGGGTTCAGTATTAGGGCCTTCACTTGCATTGATATACTTAAACGACTTAGCCAACAAAACGACGAATGACGTTCTCTTTTTGCATTCAACACAGCTTACATTTGGAGGTGAGCCTATACCACACACCAGCAAACATAAACACTTAGGACTCACATTATCCAATGATCTTAGATTTCACGCCCATGTTAACGATATGATTAAAAAAAATCAGCAGAGCTCTGAGCCCTCTCTATCCTATTGCTAATCATTTACCAAGGACAGTCTTAGCTCAACTGTACAAAATATACATTAGACCGTATTTTGACTATTGTGACGTAGTGTATGACGGACATTTTACTTCCATGACTCACAACGACTAGAGAAATTACAAAACCGAGCCGCACGACTTGTAACGGTAGCACCATTTAGAACTTCAACAGACAAACTTCGACGCGACTTACACTCACAAAAAAAATAAACACCCGCGCAGGGTGTCGACACCCCTAGCCCGTGTGATGCCCACACAACCTAAAATACGTCGCCTGGAAGGTGTTTTGTTTAGCACTCAGGGAGGAGTACCGGAACAACTGTGATCGCCGCTGCATGGGGTGTATAGGTTTAACGGAACACCTTTGTACTCGGCAACCGGGTTTAGGCTAACATTTTGTCAGCCTAAACCCGATTGCCATTAATATTTAATTTACCCTAACCATTTTGTCACCCTAAATCAAAACTAGTGTATTTTGATAGGAAACGTCCAGTTCCGGGTTTATTCTGACTTTGGAGCATGTCAGCCTAAGCCCGGCTTAGCCTAACAGCGAATTAAACTATTTGGGTAGTTCCCTCCCTCGCCACCAGGGGAATGAACACTGGTATCTGATCTCGCCGGATGTTAAAGATATGGAAGCATTTTAGCTTCATATGGTTGCATCTTACAAACATAGTGATGTTTCAATTCCGGCGCATATGTACGGTGCTTACCACAGTGGGGAAGCGTGCTGAGGCGAGTGGGTCATTGCTGACGCTAAGCTTCTGTGCTGATTGGGTCGCACAGTACACACAATCTTGCGCGTTATCGTACATAGGCCGGCAGCATCTTTCGTGAAGTGCTCGGCAAGCCGTGGAATTGCTACTCATGAAAGAAAACGTAGCGGCAACGACTATACAAGGTGGGTTTTTGTTGTATCCTGATGGTGTAGCTTTGATGGAAATTGAAACATCGATATAGACTATCTGTGTTCTAATGGCGAGGACATTGGAGATCTGCAAGGAAAAGGGGCTAGGTGATTATAGTGTGTGTGTCAGTGTAATGTAGTGTGCCAGCAATACAAAGTGCAATTGAGAAGGATCATTGGGCAAGTGAAGGTGGTAGTCAAAATGATATTATGTAGGGTAAACAACTGTAGTCTGTAATGCTGGACACATCCTAATGTCGGACTTCTCATTATCAATATGGTGTGTCATCATCTCAATCTACACCGTCAATAGCATGGCAAGTCAGGTGTAAGGACATATCCAGTGTAATGGCTGTGCTTAACTATGAGTGCTTTAGTCTGTTGGTATCGTCTACACCTTGACAGTATGCAAATTCTGGTTTGAAATGTCCAGTGTTACAGTCGTTAACTCTGCCTGAAATATCATTGAACTGGGTGCCAGGGATGGGAAAAATGTTGAATCTGCTACATTCTAAGAATGTACCAGCTGTATCTGCTACATCAATTTCCAGGGTACCTAGGTGCATCCAACTTGCTTCCATTTGCAATGTCATTTTTGCATACGACACAGAGCAACAGTGAGAAATAACTTGACTTTATTTCACAACGAATCACTTGGAACTGGCGGTGCTCTGTGTATGTAAATAGCATACCACAATCATTTTCCCACAATGTGTCGTTTTGGGTGGGAAATGACACCCAAATATGAATAATTTTCCACTCTCATTCCCCATTTTAGGAGTGAATTTTCCACTCCCAAATTAGGAATTGTGACATGATTCTGACATAAATATTGACTAAAAGTACATGATTCCAAGAAACCAGTAGCTTTCAGATTCAAAATAGAAATAAATATTGTATCATTGAATTTTCCACTATCGTGGACCATGGTCTGTTTGGTTCAAATTGTCCACTCTGACACCCAAGCAAAAATGGAATTTTGGTACACTGACCACAATAATGTCATGGCATGGTGGGAACTCGAAAGGCAGATAATATAACGCTAACACAGCCACCAGTTCTAAATTGGCAGAGTTTACCTAAGAAACTTGTGCGCACAATGACATAAAATACATATGAGACAAATATGAAACCACTAACAAATGCAGGCATGTGCTGGAGCCCCGACATGTAACCGAAATCAGGTGTCAGATTATGCCATCATTCAGGCAATTGAAGAAAGCAAAGTGAGCACACAAACGCAGTCATACACGATACACAGTGTCCCGACTCCCAAACCAAAGTTACATTTATGCTGGTGTGTCGAGAGTGGAAACATTGAACCCAAAAAGACAATGAGAGTGAAAAGATATGTCAAAAATGGCACAATATTGATTTGTTTTGAATATGAAAGTAGTTTTCGTTGAAATCATGCATTTTTAGTTCAATATTTTTGTCAGAATCAATATCACCATTCATAAATGGTAAGTGTAATGGAAAATTAACTCCTAAAAATGTCAGCAATGTCAGTGGTCAGTATCACACACATAGGACAACTGTCAGCTTGTTTTGCTGACATAACATAAGGCATAATTCAGGTTTTCTCATGGTGTTCTATTGTCAAGTAGGTGAAACTTCAGTAGCGCACCTCCCCAGTTGACAGTGTTCTTGAGGTCCCTAATAGAAGCTGAGTAATCAGCTGACAGTATTATTATGACAGACTAAAAAGTGTAACAGTAATACCCAAGATATGTCACCAAAATAACATAATCAAACCTGACCTAACCTTTACAACAATTATGGACGCAGGGACCCACGTTTAGAACGCTCCACTCACATTCGCTCGCTGCGGCCTTATAGGGGGCTGTCACCCCCAGATAATCCTGTAGACATATAAGTTGTATCTACAAGATAGTCTGGGGGGAGGGGTCCCAGAAATTTTTGGTGGGCGAGCAATGGGGCCCTTTGTCCCTTTTTGGTCAAGTCTGCCAGATATTAACACTATTCCTATCTTGTGACTGATATATAGCAAAATGACCATAAAAATGACAAATTTCCAGCATCACATCAATATTGCAACAAAGGTAAGCAATGGAAAGGTCGCTACTCGCTACACAGGCCAGCAAATCATCTGCTGGAGAAAGTTATCCATACATCCCAAAATCTTCACTTCTTGACCAGGATATTGAATACCACGGTACGAACAGTGTGCTTGACCGCACCTCATCTTGAGTCTAGAGTATCCTACACCCTTCAGTCGAGGCATCGTTTAACAGATCTTAAACGCGTTTTTTACCAGCAAAATCTGAAAACAACCTATTAAACCAAAACAACCTAACTCTCCACGACTACAAATCGCATTATGAAATGCGGGCTCGCACGAATGGGGGGTTGGAGTTTTCGCAGCAGTTGGCCGCCAGGGACCGCTAGTGAGCCAGGGTGTTATTACGTCGTAAGCAAATGAAACCAGTTAAATATTTAACGATAAATGTTCATTTATTTATTTATTCATAAATAAATAAATATTTAGCAGTACTATTTGCTTGCGGATTCTGTATCAGTACCCATAAAGAGAATAGGTCACATTGAAAGTTGTCTTGAAATTCAACCATACGGTGCATCTTGAGCTCAAAACTACGAATATGACTTTGGCTTGGACAACTGATGGATATATGTGGAGAAAGAAGTAAGTTTCTCTTTGTATTTCACGAGAAATCGTAGATAGCAGCTGGCGTTCTGGCTCCGCCCCGCTCCGCCTGACGCCAAGTACAGTCTCTGACAAGGGGCCGCCGCGCCGACCGGGCGGCTGAGGCGTCGTGATCGGATACTACGTGCCAGAGGTGTCCTACCTCCGGAGCCCGTGTTCATGTCCCCATCGTGGCCCGGAACAGCGGACATGAAACCGGGCCCACTAGTCCTGTGTCGAAATTACTTAACCCGCGCGGCGCTGGGGGGGTAAATTTTACCCCACCCCCCTCCCGAATTTTCTCCATAACTTGAAAACTATGACAGATATAAAAGTGAAACTAGCAGTACCTTATGGTGCATCAATTATACATATTGTGTTACAATTTTATTGAAATTCGTGAGAATTTTGAGGAGATAATGACGTTTTAGTGACGTCATGTCATGTCACTTTTGGTGAAAAAACGTTAAATGTTTGACAAATCGTAGAAAATAGCGTATTGATGCAAATTGCAAATAAAAGCCGTCAAAAGAACGGAAATAACATGGTCTTTAAAATGGCTATCTCGGATGTTCAAAATTTTGGGTTTTTAACCCCCAAAAATGCAAAACACTTATTTTTGGGGAAGAATTTCCACAAAAGTTTTTTGTTTGCAAATTTTCAAAAAACCGGAAGACATATTAGAGAACCGAGTATGAACGATGTTCAAACCGAATTTCAAAGCATTTCTTTATTTTTGACTGACTTATGGCTCTCTAAGAATAAGTAACTCATGAACGTCATTTTTTTAATTGCGTTTTTTTGCTTTTACTGACCAGATACAGACAAATAAATGCCATCACTGTATTTCGAAGACAAAACTAGTCTAGAAACATGCAATGTTTATTTAGATTAAACAATTTCAAATTTTGACCTTATTGTGACCTGACCTTGACCTGAGGGCGATTATATGGTGTCAGGCTGTGAAAATGGCTGCTTCTATCGAATTATACGTGTAAAATAACCCATACAACATGTGTCGCATGGCTTTCGTAGACCTGTGACCTTTTGTGACCTGACCTTGACCTTGACCTTTGCTTAACATTTCACTTTTACTTATGCGGGAGATGCATTATACATTTGGGAGCACTTTGTGAGATAATAGTTGCAATACAAGGCTTTGGATGGAAAGTATAGCCCAAAAACCCAAATACTTGCATTTTGACACTTGACCTGACCGTGACCTGACATGTGACCTTGTTTTAAGAATTTCGAGTGTGCATTCGATTCTTCTCGTTGAGAGCTTGCGATCGCCGCATTGCGCGTCTCGCTGCGGTTATTGGTTCGGAAGATACAAGGGGGGGTAAAATTTTGTCTCCAGCCGAACGCGCGGCGCTGGGGGGTACCCCCAGCGCCGCGCGTTCGGCTGGAGACCCCAGCGCCGCGCGGGTTAAGGAGGTAATTCTTTCACCACAACCCATTTTTAGATCTGCTCTACAAATCTGCTACCTCAGTCCAAAACCCCATGTTAAAGGTGAACTATTCCCTTTAATATTTGCATCATTGTGCAGCATATCAACAATGGCTGTAAGCTGCCAAGCAGGGTCGTTAAGTTCTGCCTGGAACAAGAGATGTTCTCAGCTGTAGACGCACGGAACGTGTATAGAACGGTACGACGATCTCGTCAACGTTATGTGTGTATCGGTTCAGAATAGACTAGTGATGTCATTTTCCAAAAAAATCCTGACCGATTCCAAACCGATACCGAATGGGAGGCATTTCGGTTGACCGAATACCGACCGATTTAGGTTAAACCAAAAATGTCAAAAATTTGACCGATTTTCAAATTGTATACTTATTTATGTAGATAACACACTGGCAAAAAAAAAACTTTGTTTAACATCTTAACCCTATTTGTAACAGGCTCCTGGCTACCCCTATTTGTAACAGGGGGGGGCGGATTCCGCCCCCCCGGAGACCTCAAGATCTAGCCGTCCTATTTTCAAAAATGAAACGGTGTTTGGTTCCCCTCAACACAATCTACATTTAAAAATAATAAAATTAAAAAAAATTGGGATAGGGGGGCAACAGGGGGGCAAAAACTACAAATTTTAGTGGTACTTTTGATCCAACATAGCTTTCATGTTTATCGACCGATTTTAACACAACCAATAGGAATCGATAGAGATTGAATTGGAAATTGATATATGACGGTGACGTTTGAAAATTCAAAAATCATAGGCGTGTGCAGGTCACTCTATATGGGGGTGAAGTAAATGCGTAATAAAACCATTTTTGATGTTGTTTTTTTGATAAATGAAATGGTATGTGATTAAGACATTAGAAGAACAGTTATAAATCATATTTTTTTCCATAGGCGGTACCAGGTTAGTGAAAAAGGGGGTAAAATTGGGAAAAGTATTAACCGCAGACAAGTTGCAACCCAGCACTATAAATATGTTACTGATCGTAGATAGTTCCTTTTTGCATGTTGTACTTCATCATAGGCGTATCCAAGATCCAAACTGGGGCGGCGCAAGACCTTTTGATACGTATATTATCCGCTATTATGATACTTACTAGTCAACAGTGACTATTTCACTTACAACTTCAATTAACATTGCTTACCCCCCCCCCCCCCCCCCTTTACCCTACCTGGACTCGCCTATTATCTTATAATCGTTCGTAGAGTAGCCTGTGATGCGTGTTTCATCCGAAAACTGCAGTATGTTATGTCATTGTACGCCCATGCCTCTTAGTTTCCTTGCAATAATATGACCCCCTTTCTTCCATTCCTGAGCGCGCCTCTGAAAAAAAAGACTTTATTCCCTTTTCTGGTCTCATATGTGCATATATTATTATAAGCTAAACGTATATTGCGCCGTTATCGCTGGCATATCGTCATCACCATGCCAGTCACCCCCCTTGTCATGTTCCTGAACACGCCCCTGCAACTCTATATGTAATAAATTATGCAAATAATGGAAGCAAAAGCTATCTTTTACATCTTGATAGCTATAAATGCCCCTTACATTGCTCTATTGGCTTCCCGCCAAGCATTGAATACTTCTTGGAACCCCCCCCCCCCCCCCCCTTTTCAAGCCCCTGAAACCGCCTCTGCCATGCAATTTTTATGATATTTCATTAACATCAACTAATTTGCACTTGTTGCAATCACCGTAAGCCGATGTAACTCCTTCATACTTGATGCAGTTAGGAAGAAACCGTGAAGATCGCATTTCCGTATTATCGCCAAATGTCGCCTCCGAATCCACCCAAAACTGTGCCATGGAACCGCCTCTGTTCAGATTAAGAACTTAAAATTTTGACTCCAAATGCGGAGTTCAATTCTATGAAAAGTCCCAAAATGTCATGGTCCTGCTCCCTGCCGTTCTGGAGATATCTGCGAAAAACATGAGGGGGGGGGGGCGGAATCCGCCCCCCCCCCCCCTGTTACAAATAGGGTTAAAACACACATGTACAGTTTCCAAAAAGACAGTATAATTGTGAAAAAGGAACCAAACACATTTACAAAGCAAAGTAGTGGATCCCGCAAGCAAGACCGAAAGCACATTGTAAACAGGATGGAAAAATTGTGACCTCAATCATTTCATATTAATTTGCATCATAATACATATTACATAAATACATACATAGGAAGAAATAAATGTAACCCTCGACCTACGGGGGGGGGGCTGACAGCCCCCCCCCCCCCCCCCTGAGGTTTTTCTTGGTCAGTACGCGTTTGGTTATGGAGTCGTAGTCGCCTGCCAAGAACGAGAATGATGCGTTGTTAACAAGCTCCCTGGAGGGCCTCTGAGAATTACACGCACTGGAGGGGGCGGATCCCCCCCCCCCGTAAGATATCGGCCCCCATAAGAGCTACAATAACGATATCTGTAGGGTAGGGAGGCTCTGTTTTGTGAACATGGTATGACCCTATGTCAATATCTTCAAGGCAAATGAGGTCAAATATGCTCAATTGTGCTTGGCATGTGCGCCTTGGCTTGACATTGCTATGGAACGCAGTGATTTGCATGTATTACCCCTAAAATGGGCTTAAATGATTTGTTGGAAAGTCTAATGATACAATAGGGATGATAGAAGTTGTATTTGACCTCAGGTCATTTACATATCAACATTTTATATCAGTCATTTTTGAGACATTTAGAAGTTTTGTGACTTCGATGACCTATAACTCAAAAAGTGTTTGGCCGATTTGTATTTGTCTTACTTCAGACGTCGCATCGTTTATTTTTAGCAGGTACACCAAAAAATGATGCATATCGACTGTTACAATCAAAGGCCAATTTCACAAAGAAGCTAGTAAATACAAATGTTTGCAATTACAAACGCAAGGAAATTTTGCAAACCTCACACAAAGCTATTTCACAAACATTCACTACCTCTAAACTACCAATAGTAAATAATATTGTACACAAAAATGTTAATACGGCAGAAAAGTTTACAATCAAGAACGTTGTATTAAAGTTGATGCTAATGAAAAATAATTGGATTGTTAAAAAATAGATTTAACAAATATTTACATTGTGGTTTATCGTTTTATTCAAAATAAAATTGGTTATAGTGATAATTATATTTGAATTAACATTTTATCGGAATGCAAACTCTGACCGTAAAAATAAATATTGGTAAACACTGAGCAGGATTTGCCCATTCACCGGGTTGCGGAGCATAACAACAAAACTACTCTCAAAAGAAAGATCGTTTAATTTTCTCGACCATTTTTTCACCTTACCTAGCCGATTTCCTACGGCGTAAAGTGTGGAGGTTCACTGCACAAGACATATTTGTCCGCTGCAATTCTATCGCCATGCGGTTTCTCCGCGCGGAGGCGCCTCTCACATCATAGCGCAATCGGTAAGGTGCACTGGACTTCAAAGCTGGAGATCCCTGTTCAAATCTCTCGGGAAATACATTTTCGGCAGCTATGTATAAACTATGTATAAACTAAAACAGCTATGTATAAACTAAAACATTACCCTAACAACCTCGGCAAAGTAACAACCTCACCAAGAAAATAACCTCAACAGCAAAACAACATCAACTATCTATCAATGCAATCTCTGAAATTCAGATCCTCTGACCCACTTGAATTACAAGTTTGTAATAACAAACATTTTGTTCACTTCTTTCATCCTGTGAGAAATATAACACGTGCAATTGCAAACATTTCTACAAACAATATCTCTTTGTAAATTAGTTTGCAAATAGTAAATTGATATTTACTGCCCTCAAGTTTTGTGAAATCTAAATTACAAACAAGTGTCAAATTATTTGTAATTGCAAAGCAATTCTTTACAATTACAAACTATTTTGCTTTGTGAAATTGGCCTCAGGAGATATTTACCATTAACAGGAGGGGGTGTGCGGATTTCACCCCGTCCAGTTCGAGTATTACACATAAATGCAATGAATTTTGTATTATTATTATTATTTATCATATTTATATTTATGTATAGCTTAATACGTCATAGCAGTCCTTAGCCGATTACGTCCGCCACCGCCCCAACAATTGTGACAGTGTTTGTCATTAAAACACTGCTTATTTCCAAGCAAAGTTGTGGTAACAACCAACAAGATCTTACTGTAGCTCGCATATTAATATAAATGCATGACTCTCTTGTTTATGTATTGTTAATAATTCCGCAAATATATGTTTAAAGCACAATAATGACAAGAAAGGAAATTAAATTATTCGGTTTGGGTTGAAAGTTCGATATAAAACACTTTTCCATGACCCACATTGTAACATAATAATAACATCAATGAATAGTGCGCATGATTAACTTGATGCTGCCATTATCATGTCCGACTACATAGTCCAGTAAACGGAGGCCGAAACCAACTCTAAAACGGAGTAAATCTAAACTCCTGACCATAAATTAAATCATTTTGCCAAATGTCTCTGCTAGAAATATAAATAGTAAAATAGTCTCGTGAGGGGTGCGGGAATGCGTGTGCATGTCACCAGACCAGGACTAGAGGAATTTAGTGAAATCCGCATGAGATGCGTCGCGTGGTGCGCTGTTGTACTTTTGCATCCCTGCGTCGTTATTGATTGCTATTGATTGTTATTGGTGGTGGTGACGGGGTGTGTCGGGGAGTGTCTGGGTGTGTCGGTCTGATGTAGACTGAAGCGGCCCCGCCCACCCCGGACACGCCTTACCACCCCCCCTCCCCACCCCACCAGCCAGCGGCCGGGTATAAAACCGGCACACCGCGCCAGTCAACACACACACACACACATACACACGCACACACACACAGCTCCATCATCCAACGGCTCTCATCATGTTCAAACAGGTGAGGACTCGCGAGGAAATATATAGAAAGCAAATAATGGAAACCAAATATGCATCAACAACTTAGTAAAATATGATCTGGCTTGGTTGATGTTGATTAGCATGAACAAATACAAATATGTCTATGTCTCATCGTCAAGCAGAAGTTCTACTTATATCGCACAGTCACGTAGTTTAGTCTTCTTTTCGGGAATCACATTTACAACAGAATACGAAATATTAAAATATGACATAGCGCATAGTTCTATATAACCAGTGCCCATCTTTGTCGCAGGTGCTCCTCCTCTGTCTGCTGGTGGCGTGCAGCTGCGCCGCGCTGCTCCCTCTGGGCTACGGCGGCTACGGTGGCCACGCCGGCTACGGCGGCTACGGTGGCTACGCCGGCTACGGCGGCTACGGCGCCGTGCCGCTGACGTACGCCGGTGCGCCGGCGGCCGTCCACTCGGCCCCGCTGGCCTACGGCGCCGCCGCCTTCCCCACCTACGAGACCGTCAGCCAGACCGTGTCCGTGGCCGCCGAGCCCGTGGAGCAGCACGGCTATAACGTCAAGTACTGAGCAGGCGCCGGCTCGCGCTCGCCGTGCCGTCACCTCTCATTATTCTACAGTAAACGGTCCCGGTTCCTTCTCTGGGAGACATCAGGTCTCCCTACCCGTGATTCATTTTTAGACCAGCCGACTCCGAAATGTCAGAGCAACGTATTCTGCCTGCTGGACATGGAGGGGTGTACCTCTCTGAGGCAGCGTTCTGAGTGTTAGCGCTGTTTTGCCAGCGAGTGACGGTCCGAACCTCCCCTGTCCTTAAAGGTCACTCTTCGTGTGGAGTGCGTATGAGTGTTTCGAACAACTTATTGTTTAATTAAAAGACAGTTTGCAAGTGTCAATATACATTCACCGTTTCATAAAGTATATGTGTGGTTGTCAAGAAACAATCATGATATGATGTGATGTGTCGACACATGAGACGGGCATGAAGCCAAAAATCACGAGCCTTCTGCAGAATGATTGAACAATCTCCATGAAAAGGAAAAATAACTGCAGTATGGTACCTGTTAGTAGTACAATCATGAAATGGTGCCAATCAAAGCGATATACTTGAAGCTTGATTTACATCATTTTAATTTAAATATAAATGTGACTCAAATTGTCCATGAAAGTTGATATGGAAACGACTGGAGGCAAAGTTCACGCGAGCCCTCAAATAAAGAAACGTCAGATATTGAATACATCGAAATAACACTGTAGGAGCTCATCATGCTCAACTAAGGGGGAAACAATATGTGAAGTCTTTGTGTTTTACCTAACCATTTTTATTTTTATTTTTCAGTTTAGTTCTATTACTTTTCCCACCGATCTCGCGTGTAGTGGCGTCACTAAATTGAGTTTATCTCAAACAAAGCGGAAAATATGTTTGTACTGCGCGTTGGTGAGCGGACATGTCATCGATGCGGAAGAAGGCACGCCAAGTTTCTTGTCGATTGCATACTTTATTGGATTCAAATCATTGCGAATGTTCTTCCGCGGTGATTTTTTTGTTGTCCCCTCAATAATTGATGAGGTTAATGTAACATGTTCGTTTCAGCTATCTTCCATCAGTGACCAGTGTAAACATCTACGGAACTGTGCTAAAGTTCTTTGTTGAATGCATTGCAAATCTTTGCAAATGTGTTGTATAACGTCAGAAACTTCAGTGGCCTGTGTCTCGGCCAACCATGGATATTTTCCTTGACCTTGACCTAAGCAGCTAAACACTGCTCGTCCTGAATGACAACTGACACGATCAGACTGGCAGAATGCTCCAACTGCTTCTGCTCAAGTGTTAAGCCTGCACCCAAAATAGAACATAGCTTAACACTGCCACCGTACCTGTCGAGCAGGGGCGCAGCCAGACCTTCGGCAGAGGGGGGGGGGGGGTCGGACAGGCCCATGTTGAAGAGACCCTATGCGTAGATTGACTGATAAGTACGTAGTCTGTTACACACACAAAAAATGCGGCAACTGACTCCCTTTGGCACCATGTGAAGTATTAACACGCGCACCGACGTAGGGGGGGGGGGGCAGATCAGGGGTGGTAAAAGTGCTTTGAATGGCCTCGACCAAAAGTGGTACAGAAAAAAAAGACCCCAGATCAGCTGGTGTCATTTTTTTTACTTCACATGAATACCCCAACACCTGGCTGCATGCTCACATCATCCCTATATTTTAAAACCAAACAAAGATCTAATTCTCACTTAACCCTCTCCCTACCCTCGCCTGAGAGCCCCCCTCCCCCCCCCCCCACACACCTGAGGTTTTTCTTAAATAACTTTTTACATATGAAGTGCATCTTGCTGAAATTTTGGTAGCTGAGTTTACAACAATTATACGTATGCTGTAAAAATTGCATTGAAATTGGTTAAGAAATTTGGGAAAAACTGATGTTTTGATGACGTCATGTTGGTGGAAAAACGATAAATGTTTGAAAAATCGTAGAAAACAGAGTTTTAAAGCAAATTGCAAACGCAATCACCAAAGATACAACATGGCATTTTCTTTACAATGGCAATCTCGGATTTTCACAATTTTGAGTTTTTGACCCCTAAAATAAAAATAAAACTGTTTTTATTTTAATCCCCACAAAATCTAAATTTTCAAAGATCTTAGAAAAAGCGGAATATATGTGATAGAACTGAGTATGAAGAATACCCATACCGAAGTTTAAAGCAATATCTTCATTTTTGACTGGGTGATGACTCTTTAAATGTAAGAAACTGATGACGTAATTTTTTTAATAACTTTTTTTGACTTTTTTTTGACAAGATACGAACAAATAATTACCTTTTTTTATTTCGGAGCCAAAACTGGTCTAGGAACATGCCTTTTTATTTACATTTATCAATTTCTAATTTTGAGGTTTTCTGAAGAGCAAAATCGCTGTTCTGGACGTGGTAAATCCGAGGTCATTCACTTGACCTGGAAGGTCATCCGTTGACCTGAAACCTAAAAATAACATACTTTTAGATTCCTCTCATGACAGGCAACATGCTGGTTCTTACTGCATTGCTCTGAGTTGCTTGGTTTGGAAGTTAACAGGGGGGCCTGTCAGCCCCCCCCCCCCCGTAGGGCGAAGGTGAAAAAAGCTCCCGTAGGGCGAGAGTTTAAACTACAGGCCAATATTACTGACCAGATGTTACCACAACATCTTTTAGTGCATGATTCGAGAAAAACTGCTATATTTGATAAAATCAATACACATCATATCAAACAAGCAATCAGGATTATTGCCAGAACGAAGCACAACTGACAACCTGGTTAAACGCAAAGTCCCGCTGGTAAAGCAGTGAAATCCACTGTCCTGACTGTAGTCTGACAGCAGATATCCAAAAATTGATTTGCACTCAAGCAACACACTCACCAGCACTCATCCTCGACCTAGAACAAGCCTACAACACACCCAACATTTCAACACTACTTGACCATATACACAAAATGGACATCACTGGACACCTACACTGGAAAACGCTTGTAAGAACTTCCATGAATTGTGCTTTCCAAAACCTTCGTCTGCGTCTTCGTAGCTCACGGGTTAAGAATCCAGTGATAGCTTGTTTCTAACCTAAGTGCTGAAGAGGTGAGTCGCTGCTGTATTGAGTCGACTTCTGTCGTCCTCATTACCTTGCCTTGTTCTGTAAGAAGGTTGTCCTAAAGGGTACGCCGAATTACATCTTTTGCGAGTAACTTCTCGAAAAATTATTTAACTAGTGTTGAAGGGATTTTTGTACGCGCAGTCATTTTTCTTTGCGAGTTGGCTGCACGTGCGCCGTTCTCTTCCGCGCGCGTATTCTTATGGTAGACAAAGAAGTGTCACATCTAACGATAACTACAGTGACTGGCAACAATCTGGCAGCCTAACCATATGTCCGCTACATAGCCGGATTAGATGTGGCACAGTGCCTCCGCACCCATAAGCCTCTGTCAGCCGTCATATTACCGTCAGCTGAATACTCTGATGTTATGCACATTGTGGCAGCATGGTATGACGTCACAGCGTCATATGGTAACATCAGAAAGGCAGCAGCACTGTGCACCACAGTGAAATTTCAATATTTCTTCTGACGAAGCAATTAATGGGTTAGGTTAGGTTTTGTTAGGTTAAGTTTAGTTTAACTACTTTGTCGGAAGAAATATGGAAATTTTGTTGTGGTGTACAATACCAAAATGTATTCTGACAAAGCTGTTATTATTAACCCGCGCACTGCAGGGGGAGGGGCTGGTTTCCCCCCCCCCCCCCCCCCCTCAGGTTTTTCGCACATAGCGAAAAAAACGGCGGCGCACAGCGCCGCCGGGTTCCAGCACACCTGTTGGGACATCAATTGCGCACACTTTGAGAGAAAAAAAATACCTCGGGTCATCTCAGGTCAGGTCACCAGACCAGGTCAAGTGCCCCACCTCCAAAAACGTTTGCAGATGTGCAAAAGCCAGAGTTTCTCACCGACCAGTTTGAAACTTACAGGGTGTCATAATGGCATAAGTACTCGGCATTTTTATATCGGTGACCTAGGTCAGGTCAATTTCGTGACCTCCCCATAATATTTCAATGGGTAAATATGCAAATGCTTGCTATTTCAAGGATATGCATGATATTAGTCCAATTACTTCTGGATCATATTATTATAGGATATTCTTGATGATCCAAGTGTGAGTTTTGTTCAGTGACCCCTATGGGGTCATGTGAGGTCATCCGGGGTCACCATCACTTTTTTTGTAAATAACTCGCGACACAATGAAGATAGAGAAGTAAAACCGACAGCAATGTGTTTATCTCGTCGATACACGTCTCCCTATATGCAAAATGACCTACTTGGGTCTTGACCTCAGGTCAAGGTCAAGTGACCTGAATCCAAATTTTGAAGTTGACCTAACAAGGTCACTATGTAAATGTGTCGAAGCGACTTGACGAGAAAACCACAATGACGTAAACAGTTCTCCGTTATCTTTATTAGATAAAAAGTTATCAGTAACAGAACAGTTTTGCAAAAAAAAACGGCATTTTTCCTATTTTGACCTCTGGAGCCTCAAATATTGACCTGATATAAAATTGGAGGACACTTTGGCGATTGCAATTGTAATGGCTGGCGATCGTTTTTTTCCCGTTTGTTTCTAGCTAGCATTGTTTCTGAGACATATGGAAATTTCTGGAGCCAAGTCCAAGAAAAACAAGAAAAACTGGAAAATGTGACATTTGATGACCTTTGGTGACCTCAATTTTGACCTGAACTAAAAAAAATACTGAATTATTTTAGATAGAACTTGTATCAAGCTATCATACGCCGTTTTCTGTTTGTCGCTACGTAGTGTAGTTTTCGAGATTTCACGGGGGCGAAAATCACCCCCCTCCAGTTCGTGTTCAGCGCAAACCCCCTGCAGTGCGCGGGTTAATAGGTTAGGTTAAGTTTAGTTTAACGGCTTCGTCAGAAGAAATATGGAAATTCCGCTGTCGTGCACAATGCCGCTGCTTTTCTGATGTTACCATATGCTGCCATACTGTGCATAGCACGGTACACTGACAGTTACCTTAGTCAAAGATTACCGATAATTTCACAAGTTGGTCAAAATATAGTGAAACTAGTGATTTCACAACCGTTTTGAACATTAACAGCAATTTTAAACGATTTGCAATGTTCGACTAAGCAATTTATCACAATTGAAACTTATGCCTAAATATATGAGAAAGATGAGGGAAAAAATGACAGATGAAGATCATTTAATATACTTTTAATCACAGGGAACATACCAACCACTTTAACTAAATTCCCACTTACCATTTCGCAATATGCACACGTTTGTCAAGTGACCAAACACTATAATAACCGTCTATACGGTTCACCGTGAATCATACTCCTTGTCGACATGAACGAACGACATGACAAACTCAAAGTTTCATTACAGTAGTGCCAGTGCGACAGAACTAGGGTCAACTGTCATGATTGCGCCATAAACGACGCAATTTCGCAAAAATACTTCTGGATAGTCACGCTGAATGAGCCGGGTTTTCTACTATTTATAGTATAATTTTCGCTGGTAAAACAGTGGAATCCACTGCCGTGGCAGTAGACTCACTCCATTGAAAATGCACAAGGGAGGACCCCGGGGCCGGGGCCGGGGTCAACTGTCGACTAGATAACTGGTATATATTTTTTCGTCCGAAATATGAGTGAAACTAAATTATTGGCAATCAAGGGCTGAAACACAACTGCTAATTTAAAAAAATATATATAAAAATGTATACATACTGACGTGATGAATATGCTGATGAAGTGAATAATACATCTGAAGTGGTTTTAACGATCAGTATTTCTAAGGACATGATCGCTTAGTACATTTTCCCAGGAATGACATAGTAATTATTTTTACTTGTATTTTGACCCCAGGAGGTTCATGAGAAGGAGCTTTTTGTCCCTGACCTTATCCATAAAGACAGAACACTTTACCACCCCTTGGGCAGATATCCGCCCACCTGAGAGTTTCGTAAATATTGGGAAAACGCCGGCGCGCAGCGCCGCCAAACTTGGCATAGCTATTTGGGCATCAATTACCCACATTGTGCGCAACTTTGTATCTCGAGATATCTCAGGTCAGGTCAACAGGTCACGTTAAGTGACCCCACATCCAAGCAAGTTTTTGAAAGTTTGTGGTCGTGCCAAAGCCACAGTGATTGACCGAGCGGTTTAAAACTCACTGGACTTATTAGGCTATGAGTACCTACAATTCGTATATCTCGAATTTGTAATATCGTTGACCTAAGGTCAGATCGATTTCGTGACATTATAAGTAAATGAATAAAAATGAAACACGAATAAATCCACAGAAAATTCTTATATTTGGCCAGTTTTCACCAGATACACCATTATTGTGCCATATGCAAAGACCCAAATCACATTTTTGTTCTGTTACCTATACGAGGTCAACTCAGGTGACCCCGAAATCACGCATGTTTTTTCTTCAATAACTATTTGCCAAATCAAGGTAGAGTAATGGAGTTCTCCACATTGTGTTTGGCTCGTCGAGACGCGTTGATTGATGTTAAATTTGAACTTGACCTTACCTTGACCTGACCACAGCTCATATCAGGTACATTTTCGGATATTATCCAACTAGGTCATGGTCAACTCATACGACATACCATTCAATGCGTTTCGACGGAGAAACACAATGGTGAAAACTGTAGGTATCACTTTATCATGTGTATCTCAGAAGTTATTCCCTAAAAACAATTGCGCGATTTTTGGAATGTTTCAAGTTCGATGGCCTCCCCTGAGTTAACTATTGACCTGATATGAAATCTGTTGAAGCCTGAGTGACACAAGTTCATTTATCTTTCGGAAGTTTTTTTTCTCGCGCGTCGTTTTGTTTTCGAGATATAGACGGTTGTTGGTAAGGACACCATACATGGCCGAAATTTTACTTTTGCTGACCTCTGGTGACCTCAATATTGACCTGACCAAAAAATGACCATAGTTCTTTCCTTAGACCTTGTTTCGAGCTATCAAACGTTATTTTATGTTTATCGCTATGTTGCATGTTTTTTTCCATCCTAGAGGGGCGGGTTCCGCCCCTGTCGGTTCGAAGTTGGCGCAGACCCCGTCGGTGCGCGGGTTAACAATTTTAGTTGCACGCACAAGGCTCCTTGAAGGTCCCAGCAGCAACACGAAACGTCGGGCCCTCAACATTTTACGTTGCACCGATTGCTCACGTTTGTGACATATGACATTGCAAACACATACATTCGAGGCAATTCACTGACGTGAACACTATGGAGTGCGGAGGCGCTTTACGCGGAACGATTCATCATACGTTTGCAAAGACAACTTCAGAAAACAGCAACGTTTACAACTTCAGTCGGACATTTTGAGCACTCACGGGCTTGTCAAGTAGCTTGTTTATGGCCACCGGCGGATCCAGCAGGTGGGGGGGGGGGGGTTGGAGGGCAAAGAGGTCATGCCCTAGACCGCCAGAAATCGGCCAAAAATTGACACATTTCCTTATTTTAAACAGAATAATTACGCAACTTAACCAAGGAAATGTTCACTATCAAAATTAACTACGAAACCATTCGGTCATCTTTGGCTCAGGTCAAAATTGAGGTCATCAGAAGTCATCAAAGGTCAAATTTGGCATTTTTTAGAGTCTGCCCAACAGACCCCCAAACATCTCGAGAACTATAATAGCTAGGAACAAACGAGAGATAAAAAACCGAAAAGGTCATTAAAATGAAATCGCTAACATGTCCTTGTTTTGTATCAGGTCGATAGTTTAGGCTCTAGAGGTCAGCAAAGCCTAAGGTCACACTGACTGTATATTATAAATAACCTTTTCGTTAATAAATTTGAAAACCTAATTACGACAGGACAATGATTTTACCGTCACCTTGTTTGTCTCGCCAAGGCCCGTTCAACCATACCCGGCGTGACCGGGTTAGATCAAATCCAAGATCTGACCTCAGGCCAGGGTCATGTTGTGACCAAGGTAGGTCCTTGTGCATATTGGGAAACGCGTCTTCACAAGACAGACACATTGGTGTCAGTCGCACGTCTCTACCTTTATTTTTCAGAAGTTATTAGTGCTCCTGGACTCCCATGACCTCTGACCTCTGCTTACCTGGTAGGGGCCAAGGAACACAAGTTGTACCTGAGTCAAGAATTGCATATGATAACATGAACTACTGTGACCATGACCAGCAGACCACTTGGCACCCTAATTTTCGGCGATAGCTTTTGAAGGAACCAACTGGCATGAACTAATTTATTGCAATGGATATGCCAGACCCTGCGCCAATTTACATTACTAAGGTCGGTTATTGTCAAACGAAAATTTAGGGCTTTTGCCATTCACTCGCAATGTTAAATCTCGCGCAGGAAATTCAATCGGTGGGTAGAGGCTATCGTGAAAGGGTGGAGCTATGCCCTGACGTCAGAGGTTAGCTCCGCCCTGGCTGACCTTGAACCGGCGCTACCCGATCAGTGACCGGTCGGTTGCGAGTGGTGGGTGGAGTCAAGGGCGGGACTACAGAGCGACCGGACGTAAGCCTCTATCCGAGCTCGTATTGTGTTTAACATTACGAGTGAATGGAAAGCGCCCTAAATTTTCGTTTGACACTAACTAACTTTTAGAATATAAATTAGCGCAGTGCCTGAAACGTCCATTGTGAGAAATGTGTTCATACCAGCTGATGCATTCAAAAGTTATCGCCGAAAATTAGGGTCCCAAACGGTTTGCCGTTCACAGTAGAAGGCGAGTATAAGCCCTAGGGTCAGTCAGGTGCCTTAGTGGCGATTAGGGGTCAGTGCAGATTATTCAGGCGCTAGACAGGACCCCCAGTGGCGATCAGACACACCAGAACCAGGCCGGGACTAGGCTAAAGCAGTAGCCATTTGCCCCCCAGACGAGGCAGGGCTCCGAAGTCCACCAGTGTCTATCAGGGATTACCATGCTCAGGTGCTGACAGAGGACGCCTCAAGTCGACCAACCTAGGGCCCCTCAAGACGACCTAAGGCCCTCTTAGGCCGGCCGAGGGCCTCCTTAGGCGGGCCGGGCCCCTCAGGTCGACCGGGGGCCTTCTTAACCCGGCAGTCACTGGGATATATTCTGTAACACGACTCACTGGGGGTAGCCCCCCCCCCCCCCCCCCCTGGTATCTTCAGAACCACTGATCGCATCGGGACGCGCAAGGCGGCATTCGAAAGCGCTCAATGAGATAAACCTAACGCAAACTTAACAATTTAAAGTTAAGGTCACATGTCAGGTCAAGGTCAAGTCAAACGTCAAAATCGAGGTATTTGAGTTTATGGACAATACTTGCCATCCATGGCCTTCGATTGCGCCTATAATCACCCAAAGTGCTGTCAAAGGTATGATACATGAGCTAAAGTGAGATTTTTTGGAAAAGATCAAGGTCAAGGTCAGGTCACAAAAAGTCACTATACACACAAAATATCTACGAAAGTCATGCAGCACATGTTCTATGGATGCTTTTACGCGTAGAATTCGATAGTGGTAGTCATGTTACCACTTGACTTCATTTACGTGAAGTTAGTGTCAAGTTCAGGTCAAGTTCAGGTCACTGAAGATCAAAATTTGAAATTGATAAATCGAAATGAAAAAACATGTTTCTATATCAGTTTTATCTATTTTAGTTGTATCACCATTTATTTGTCTGTATCCGGTCAATAAAAGCCAAAAAACGCAATTTAAAAATATTACGTCATGATTTACCCATACTTTATATGCCATGACAGTCAAAAAAGATGATATCATTTTGAAATTTGGTATGGTAGTTGCCCATATGTCGTTATCTGACATATATTCCATTTTTCAATAACTTTGAAAAATTTGATTTTGTGGCCATTTTTGCAAAAACATTTTTTCTTCTTCAATTTTTTTTTGGGGTCAAGAACCAAAATTTTCGAAATTGTGAGATAACTGGTTTGTAGCCCTTGTAATTTTCTATCTTTAAGTGTTTTTCTATTGCATTTTTCTTCCTATTCGGCATTTTTACGGCCTGGCAAAGTTTAGCCGATTTTGGTGTCAAAATCGTGTTTAGTGACGTCACTAAATTCACTATATCTTTTTAAAAAATACTGACGAAATTTTTCCATTTTTATCTCAAAAGGTGTGAAAATGATGCCCGGAAAGGTACTGCAATTTTAGTGTCGATATCTGCATTAGTAATTGAGATATTCCTAATATTCCTAAGGGGGGCTAAAAAAGCCCCCCAGTGACTCGTGGGTTAAAGGGAATGTTTCACCTTTGTATTGTTTTTTTAACTGAGATAGCCATTATGTTTGGCCGTTATTGAAATGTCGAAAATACTTAGGTCATTTTCCCAAAAACTTAGTCGTTTTTTAGCAATTTAATTTCCCATTTGCAAAATGCGGTCTAGGCTAGTGCCGCCGCTGATTGGCTGACAGCCACTTTGTCAGCCAATCCCACTTTGTCAGCCAATCGGCGGCGGTCTATAGCTCAATAATCACGTTATCATCCCAAATGTAAACCCTTATAGGGAATGTTTCACCTTTGTATTAGTTTTGAACTGAGATAGCCATTATCTTCGGCCGTTATTGAAATGTCGAAAATACTAAGGTCATTTCCCCAAAAACTTAGCCGTTTTTAAGCAATTCAATTTATAGTTTGCAAAATGGGGTCCAGGCTAGTGCCGCTGCTAATTGTCTGACAGCGACTTTTTCAGCCAATCCCACTTTGTTAGCCAATCAGCGGCGGTCTATAGCTCAATAATGACGTCATTCGCCCAAATCAAAAAACTTAATTTGTATAAAGTTAAGTGACTTTTGAAGTGAAAAACTATCACCATAGTTTTCAGCAGCACTTACTTCATATTTTCTACTACAACCAGCGTATATTTGACAACTTTCAGAAAGGTGAAACATTCCCTTTAATTTGTATAAAGTTAAGTGACTTTTCGAGAGAGAGAGAAAATATCACCATCGTTTTCAGCAACACTTACGTCATATTTTCGATTACAGCCATTGTATATTTGACAACTTTCAGAAAGGTGAAACATTCCATTTAAGCATAGCAAGACCGACTGAGGGCACCTCAGGGCAACCAAGGGCTCCCTTAGGCCGACTGGGGCCGCTGAGGCCGAACGGACCCCACAAGCCGATCGAGGGATCCTCAAGCCAACCAAGAGCCCCTCAGGCCGACCGAGTGCCTCCTTAGACCGACCAGGCCCCCCACAGGCCGATCAAGGGCCCCACAGGCCGACAAACCTAGGGCTCCTCAGGACGACCTAGGGTCTTCTTAGGCCGGCTGGGGCCCCTCATCTCGACCGGGGACCCCTCAGACCGACCAACCTAGGACCCCTTTGACGACCTAGGGCCCTCTTATCCCGGCGGAGGGCCCCCTAGGCAGACAGGAGGCCCCCAGGTCGACTGCGGGCCCTATTAGGCCTAGCAAGGACCCCCTCAGGCCAACCAAGGTCCTCCTGAGACCGACCGGGCCCCCAAAGACCGACCGAGGTCCCCTCAGGCCCGATCAACCGAGTGCCCCATCAGGACGACTTAGGCCCTCCTATGCCAGCCGAAGGTTCCTATAGGCCGATCGGGGGCTCCTCAGGCCGACTGGGGACCCTATTAAGCCTAGCCAGGGCCCACACAGGCCGACCGAAGCCGACCAAGGGCACACCCGGGCCGACTGAGGGCTCCCTCAGGCCGACTGAGGGCTCCCTCAGGACGACATAGGGCCCTCTTAGGCCGGTCGAGGGTCCCCTTAGGCCGGCTTGGCCCCTCACGCCGACCGGGGCCCCCTTAAGCCTAGCAAGGGCTCCCTCAGGCCGACTGAGGGCCCCTCAGGCTAACCAAGAGCCTTAGTCCGACCTGGGGCCCCCTTAGGCCGACCGGTCCCCACAGGCCAACCGAGGGCTCATCAGGCCGACCAACTTAGGCACCCTCAAGACGACCAAGGGCCCTCAGGTAGACTGGGACCCCTCTTTTGCCGGCTGAGAGCCCCTTTAGGCCGACAGGGCCCCTCTGGCCGACCGGGGGCATCCCCAGGCCGACCAATGGCTCCCTCGGACCAAATGAGAGCCCTCTAAGTCCGAACAAGAACTCTCTTAAGCCTGGTAAGCTGGGCCCCTCGGCCGCTCCGCCGCTTCCATATGGGTTGAGGGACAGAGAGGCCCTCCGGGCCCCTCGGCCCAATGGGGGGGGGGGGCACGTGCCCCCTGTGCCCCCCCCCCCTGGCTGCGCCCCTGCTGTCGAGTTCAGTGTCGACATCTTGCTCGCTCAATGTCGACATCTCGCCCCAGCGTTACATCAGTTTTCCTCACTCCAACTAAGGTAGCGATTGGGAAACACCCGATCGATTGTCTCTGTGGCTGATTATCGTACTGAAGGTGCAGCACTGCCGGTGATCAAAGGCTCGACATTTAATTGCGAAGGCTGGTTACAGTAACAGGCTGGTTATATTATGTGCATAAATGTTGGCAATGTGGTCATTTTTGTAACTAGCAATTCAACAGCATTGCATTCTCGCTCATTTACTTTTGTGCTATAAATTAATTAAATATCCCTCGCCCTGGTGCGGGGGTCATTTTGCCCCCCCCCCCCACCCGAGGTTTTTCGGGAATAGCTGGAAAACTGCAGGACGCAGCACCGCCAATTTTGGCACAGTTATTCGGGCAACAATTACCAACATTTTGTATACATTTTGGCCTTGGGTCATTTCAGGTCAGGTCACCATGTCACGTCAAGTGACCTACCTTAACCCGCGCCGTGCCGGGGGGCGTTTAGACGCTCCCCCCCCCCCCCCCACCAGTAAAACCAGTTAAAAAGTAGGTAAGCGGCAAATTGCTTTCCGACACTTTAAATTATTTGTTTTGCATGGATGTTTGCATAGCTTGACCTTGGGCACGCGCTTGATTATTCCATAATTTTTCGCGCAGTGGAAAACTGTGCATTGCCAGCCAAATTGCCAGTTAGCTTCAAAGGGGAAACGAGGTTGACGTCGGCGAGCGCTGCTTCTAAACTTGTCAACGCATAAGTTCAAAACTTGTATATGATACTTTGAGGATCTGAACATTTTTGTTTGCACATTTTTAGCCACATCCATTGAGTAATTGCAAAGAAATAAGCCTCTGAAACCATAGCCACGGCCGGGTCGAGCCATTCATCTGTAGATGTTTACATCTATTCGACGGAAGACCTCGCTGGCGCCTCGCGCCCGCTCGGTAAATACTCCACCCGAAGTCTACATTTCACCGACTTCATTTTACTCCGTATACCTTTGCTAGCCATCCAGGATCGATCGTTCGCTACTTCAGGATTCACCACTTGCCAGTTGCCACCACAGACTCCAACGCTAACCAGCCGCGATCCAGCCAAAGTGGCTGCGGCGGCAGCGGCATCGGCCCAGCGGCGCCGCGGTGGGTTTTGCGTGCTCCGAGTCGGTATAGTCACTGGGCACGGCTGAACGGGACGACTCAGACCTCGGAGTAGCGGCCCAGACCTCGGTGTGGCGGGAATGTGGCGGCTGACCCCGAGCGGCACGGTCTCAGAGATACCGGTCCGGGCCGCTCCGCGCTCTGCCCGGCCTCTCCCGGCTCTCTCCCGCCCTCTCAGCGCTGGACAGGTACCCATCCTCCGGCGGCAGGAGGCCGGTGAGTGGAGTTCAGTGTCCACACCATGGCCGCGGTGAGAGGAGGGGAGACGGGCCGGGGAGGTGACCTCGCGCGGTGACCCGAGGAGTGACGACCAGAGTCGAGTGATGTGACGTCAGGCGTGATCAGTTGATGGGGCTGTGGTTGTGTGTGGAGGGAGTTGTGCCGGGTGTTCGGTTCGTAGTGGTGCTGTCTGTTGGCTTCAAGTCACACTGGGATTGGTTTGAGATTCGAGAGAACAAAGATCACAATGCAAGGTCATCCAGTTTATCTGCGACTGCGAGATCGGTGACGACCAATGATTTTGGTTGTGGTTCACTGGTTCACACATTGGTTGAATGATTTGATGCTAATTTTAAGCTGTTATGTTATCTTACTTAGTGGTATGCTTACTTGCATGCAGCGTATAACTAGGGCATTCCTGTATATTTTAGTTCCCACATTTGGTTTGGCCAAACAAGTTAATATGTCTATTACTTACCGTTGTCTACAGCTCATTCAAAAGTTGACCTAAACTGGTCAACATGAATATGGTTCCAAGGCCTTGACGAGACGAACATGATGGTGTAAAAATTATTGCCTTATATTTATTAGTTAAACATTTATTTGCGAGAAGAAAAAAGAACAGTTTTCCAAAAACAGTCTTTTTGGCCTTTGATGGCCTCTGGAGCATAAACTATTGACTGACCTTAGCTTAAATTTGAGGACACCAATGTAGATTGCATATTTCAAGAGCTTTCTATTTATTTTCCGTTTGTTACTAGCCGTCATAGTTCCCGATATATTTGGGGGTGGGGGGTGTCTGGAGTGAAGTCCTAAAACTGGAAAATCTGACATTTGATGACCTCTGGTGACCTTAATATTGACCTCAGCCAAAAAAATAACCGAAATAGTTTCGAAATCATTTTTGACGAGCTTTCCAACAGTATTTGTTCGGTTTTTGTCTACGTCCCATAGGAGCTGAGTTCAAAGGGGGAGGCGTCGAAACGCCTCTCCCCCCACCCGGCACGGCGAAGGTGGCGCCGAGCACCGGCACGGCGCGGGTGCCACCTTCGCCACTCTTTCTTCGCGTAACACCTAACGTAATTGAGATATTGACTTTAGTAGGCACCCAACGTTTTGTTCTTGGCCTAACATGTGACGTTATCAGTGCCCTAGAGGTAACAAGGCCGTTATCATTAGAACCTGACCCCAGGCCCACTGAACCTGATCTGCTGTTCATCGCTGACTCAATGTTTTTACGTTGTTGTTCAGATGGCGACGGGATAATATACCCGAATGGTGACCTTGTTGACCTTGATATACCCGCATGGTGACCTTGTTGACCTTGATATACCATGGTGACCTGTTGGCTACAGTTGTATGATAAATTTGATGCATTTCTTCTTGAAATGTTATTTAATTGTGTTATTTATGGAACGCTAGACTTAGCCGATAACTGATGGTATAAAGTATCAACAATTACGGAGGCTTACTTAAAAAGATATGACCTTTTAATTTATTTTCCTGCACCATCTGATGCCACTTCTATGGTGTTAAATTGATGAAATTTCAATTAAAAAATTAAAAAAACAGCTTTCGATAATTTGACAATATTATTTTGGAAACGTAAAAAAAAAAATTGCGCCATGTGCTTCGTGTCACTGAAGCGCAACAAATCTGACGCTTTCGCTCCTTTCATTTTTCGCGTTGATTGTTCAGTGGCGACGGTTAAAATTAGAGAATATCACATACCCAAATGCCGAGGATATTGGAAGCAAATTGAAGGCCTATTTAGATACGTGTTGATAAAATGTGCATTGTTTGTTGAGCTACGTGAGGTTCACATTTACAAAACATATCACTTGCAATATATGTTATACCTTTATGTTGAAGAGCAACCCTTGTTTGAACGCAATTTATGCTACAATTTTAAAGGGGATCGGGAATTTGTTACCAGATACTGGCTTAATATCCCACCTTAACACGCGCCCTGGAGGGGGAGGGGGGGGGGGCGAAATCCCCCCCCCCCCCCCCCCCCCTCCGGTTTTTCGAGGATATCCCAAAAACAGCGGCGCGCAGCGCCGCCGTTTTTTCATACCTGTTCGGCAACTAACTACCCACATTATGTGACACTCTTGACTTCGGGTCATTTCAGGTCAGTTCACCAGACCAGGTCACGTGATGACCCCACCTCCAAAACGTTTGCAGTAGTACCACAGCCACAGTTTTAGTCCAATCGGTTTCAAATTTGCAGTATTTCATAAGGTCATAGATACAAAAAGAAATGGTTTATCTCGGATTTTGTCTATCGGTGACCTACGGTCAGGTCAATTTCGTGACCGCCAACACTGTTTTGTCAATAACTATTGACATAATAAAGATAGAGAAGTGAAAATTGTACCAATGTGTTTGTCTCGTCGAGCCACGTCTCCCAATATGCAACATGAACTACCTGGATTACCACTTGACCTTGACCTGAGGTCAAATTTCTCAGTTGAGCTAATCTGGTCAAAATTAATATGATTCGAAGTGCCTTGACGAGACAAACACGATGGCGTCAAACGCATTGCTTTATCCTTATTAGGTAAACAATTATTTGCGAAAAAAAACAGCTGTGGCAAAAAATAGCCTTTTGACCTTTGATGACCTCTAAAGCCTAAACTATTGATCTGAGATAACATTTGAGACAGCTCGTGCGATTTACTTTTACAAGAGCTTTGCATTGCTTTTTTCAGTTTGCTCCTAGCTATCATGGTTCCTGTGATATCTGGGAGTTTCTGGAGCGAAGTCCCAAAACTGGAAAATCTGACCCTTGATGACTCTGGTGGCCTCAATATTGACCTGATATAACTAAAGACCGAAATACTTTCGATAGATTTTGTCTTGAGCTATCTAATGTCGTTTTCCGGTTATCACTACGTTGTGTGGTTTTCGAGATCTTAGGGGGCTGGAATTCAACCACCCGGCCGTTCGTGTTTGGCGCATACCCCGGCCGTGTGCGGGTGCGCGTAGCGTTTTTCACTTTAATTTGAAATAACATTAGTTAGGGACGTATATTTATGTTTAATGCGAATTGAATTACATATGATTTATTCTCCCAATTTCAAGCTGTGGCAAGTCTATTTTGTATAGAATGTTATTATTTCCCCTTAAAATTAGTTATTTGATTTCCCCTTAAAATGCTTGGCACCTCAATTGTCCCTCGTCTCTAACTTTTTAGTTTTGAACCTGTATGAATGGTTTGAAGTCTCTTGCTTTGCAAAGGTGATAAAACGTTCTCAAGGTGAGTTTTAAGCAACGCAACAGAATCCTTTCAGACTGGCTGCCCGATGTGCAGACATTTCGACATAACCATATAAGTTATAAATTAACCCTCGCCCTACGGGAGTTTTTTTTTCACCTTCGCCGTACAGGGGAGGGGCCTGACAGGCCCCCCTGTTAACTCCCAAACAAAACAACTTAGAGCAATGCGGTAAGAACCAGCATGTTACCTGTCATGAGAGGAATCTAACAGTATGCGATTTTTAGGTTTCAGGTCAACGGGTGACCTTCCAGGTCAAGTGAATGACCTCGGATTTACCACGTCCCGAACAGCGATTTTGCTCTTCAGAATACCTCAAAATTATAAATTGATAAATGTAAATAAAAAAAAACATGTTGCTAGATCAGTTTTGGCTCAGAAATACAAAAAAAATGTTCGTATCTTGTCAAAAAAGTAAAAACAAGTTATTAAAAAAATGACGTCATCAGTTTCTTACACTTGAGAGCCATCACTCAGTCAAAAATGAACATATTGCTTTGAAATTTGGTATGGGTATTGTCCATACTCAGTTTTCCCAAAAATATTCCGGTTTTTCTAATATCTTTGAAAATGTTGATTTTGTGGGGATTTTTTCAAACAAACGATTTTTTTCAAATATTTCTCATTTTTTTACCAACATGACGTCATCAAAACATGATTATCTCCCAAACTACTAAACAAAAATTACAGCCTACGAATAATTGCTGTAAACTCAGCTACCAAAAATGTCAGCAAGATGCACAGCATGTGTAAAAAGTTATTCAAGAAAAACCCCAGGGAGGACCTGTCAGGCCCCCTCCCCCCCGTAGGGCGAGGGTTAATGGGCACGGGTAATCCCTTCTCTCATCTGGCGCAGCATCCAGCGGTGTCGTCACACTCGGGAACACACACCGTTAGAACGCACACCTGATAATATAACTGCTCTTTAACTAATATGGTGCCTGCTGCAGCAGCTTTTTCCTCAGAGCGCAGTGTAATCAGTTCACTCGGCGGCTGAGACCCTGTTCTTGGGAGGTCAGGCAGGCTAAGATCAGATCTCAGGCGGTCACTGTAATGTAAGGCGGTGTGAATTAATCAGTTATGCGGACACTGTAAAAGTCGGTCGGCCGATGGACGAGTTGAAACTCTGACAGCGCCTGACCTATCAACACCCTCTGTGAGACATCTGGCAGTGCCTGACATGACAGATGATGTAGACTCATCTGACAGTGCCTGACATGACAGATGATGTAGACTCATCTGGCAGTGCCTGACATGACAGATGATGTAGACTCATCTGACAGTGCCTGACATGACAGATGATGTAGACTCATCTGACAGCGCCTGACATGACAGATGATGTAGACTCATTTGACAGCGCCTGACCAATCAACTCCCTGTGTGGGACATCTGGCGACATGTCTGACATGACAGATGGGACTCATCTGGCAGAGTCTAACCTGACAGACGCCTAGAGCAGTGGCCTGACCTGAAGTTCAGTGACCGGAGTCGCTTGACACGTCGTGAATGGAGGTTATCGACCTCATACGGAAGTTTTCCAAGTCACCTTGTTTCAATAGCGCGCCAATTCGGCCTCAGCGCGGCTCGCTCGATCAGCGCGCCAATTCGCCAACTCACGGTCCTGACAAGAACAGCCTGTTACACCTGCCTAGACTCTTTGGTCCATAGACTCTTTAGTCCCTCCCCGGGGTGGATGATGGCGCTGAAAGGCACTCCGTGTGTCGTGATAGCCGCTTCGCATCGACAAGCAGTTATGCGAACATTCTACGAACCGTACCACGGCTATGCTATGCAGTACAGTTCTGTGTACAGCAGAACTTGACAGGATTTATCACTTGCATTTCTAACTCAGCGGCAGATGACATGCACTCGGAAACACAAGAAGAATCCTCCCCGTTGAAGGCCAGCCAAGACAGGTGACCAGGATTTTCCTTGCCCACGGCGTGCATACATTATGTGCGATGCCAAGGACTTGCACAGTCACACAGGCAACCCGTTCGTAGTCAGCGGCCTGATAAGAATTATATGTCGGACAGAAACGGAGCTGGGTAGCGGAATGCTGTCGCCAGTCGTGCTTACAGAAATACGCAATACTTTGTGACCTGTATCTTAGTGGTGATTGTCTAATGTGGATGTCTTTATTCCACTTCTTCTAATGCCTCTTTGTCATCGGAACTGAAATTCAGGCATGCCTATCTCGCACTGGCAGCATTTTATCAAGTCTTATTTTCGTTACTGAACTTTTCCCAAACTATTTCCGTGATTGACATTTGCGTCCCACTTAGAGAAGGGGTGTTTGTAACTTCATAGCGAGGGATCGCTTGTCATAAGACTAAGGAAACGGGCTTTGGCGTTGTTTTCTTAACATGGCAATCAGCGCACCACTACGTGACCTGACCTGACCTGACCTGACCTGACCTGACCTGACCTGACCTGACCTGACCTGACCTGACCTGACCTGACCTGACCTGACCTGACCTGACCTGACCTCGCCGTCAGGTGATGATGCTGTGGGCGCTGCTGGCGGTGGCGGCGGCGTCGCCCGTGCCGCAGGAGATCGTCCAGGACGTCCCAATCGGGACGGAGCAGGAAGAGATCCTCTCGGGCACCGTCATCATCCGACCACCCAAAATCGAGAAGGTCACCCAGGTCACCACGGACCATCAGTACCAGAAACTCTACGACGAAAACGGAAAATATAAGTAAGACATGTGTGTGCTTAGAAATAAGAGTACTATTCATGCAATTTTCGAGGTAAAGAAGAAGTTTTAGACAAATTAATGCACCCTATCAGGACTACAGCCTCATACAGGACATGGGTACTTAGGATGCCTTGATAAGCTGAAGCCTTTTCCCGCAATCTACTACGTATGCATCTGATATTCCTCAACAACTTATGGCTCATTCGGGTTAACAATTCAACATTGAACGTAAAAGAACACTGAACGTAGCTCCGGCCACTCCTGCTTACCGAGCGTTCGGCCGTGTTCCAGGTTCGGGTTCGAGGATGAGAACCAGTTCCGTGTGGAGGAGCGACTGCCAGACGGTCAGCTTCGCGGCATCTACGGCTACACAAACGAGGACGGAACCTTCCAGACGTTCATGTACGAACAGCGGCGGGTCACGCCCGGGGGCATCCATTTATATAGATCTATAGAGAGCAGGTCTGTTTGTGCTCGACATCGATAGAGAGCTGCAGACAACACCTGTAGAGAGCCAGGGGATCTGCAGGGAGAAGCTTGCTACATATTTGTACTTTGAACCATAACATTACGTGTATTTCCGGCTCGGTCATGGTTCCTCTAACATTAAGACTGGTGTTAACTAGCATCACCAGCCGTTTTCACGAAGGATTTTGCGTATGGGGCGATTGGGGCGTTTGGGGCGTTTGGGGCTTTTGGGGCGATTGTGGCGATTGGGGCGTTTGGGGTAAATGGGTTTATAGCTTGTAAGAACACGGATTTTCCCGATGATTTTTGGTATCAATCACAATTTTATGAATTAATGTATAGGTATATGCTCATACAATGCAATATTTACCGTTAGTTTGCTTTTAATATTCAAATTCATGAGCAAATCTGGCAATTTTGGTTTGTGTTAGTTCCTTCTACAAAACATACCGAAAACGCCTAAAAAAGGCTAAAAAGTATACTAGATAATCAGCTTTGATTAAATAACATACGCAATTGACAGTTAGTTAGGGCACAACTGAAGATATTAATGGCAAAGAAATATAACATTATGATGCAAAATGCAATCAAATGTCAAAAGCATACACAGACCTTAATTCAACGTCGCTCCGTCCCGCTGAGATCGTCCAATTTAGAGCGGTAATTTCGTTGGTTTCCGAAAACCGGAACAATCCTTACGCATTTCGAATCACACCAAATGCTTTTGATTTGATTAATTGATGAATCTCGCAAAAAGCTGAAAAGACCTCAGAAAAAGCACTTATAAACCTATGAAACATGCGGGCTTTCTGCAGCCACTGGTACTGAAAACTAAAAAATGGCTGATCTAGATCGAACGGACGCCATTGCTGGGCGCAGACCACGGCTCTGCGTATGCGCAACGTGACGTCAGGCGACCGGCCAGCTGGTGGCCATGGTGACCAGCCGGCCGGCGCCGGAGCCACGTGTGTAACGTGACGTCAGGCGACTGGCCGGCCCGTCGCCATGGTGACCGGGAGGCGGCGCCTGCGCAGAGCCAGCGCAGAGCCTGAGCCAGCATTCCCGTCATCTTACAACAAATGATGAAAACGAAATCGCTGATTATCATTAATCCTTGCTTTCAAAAGTGAATATGACTGAAAATAGGAATGGACTAATTCATCTAGTTTTCATTGAAATAATATATTATTCCTGAAAACCATGTCGTTGCAAAATATGACCATTTCCCGAACCCCGCACTTCCGGGATTCACTGGCGGATCTAAGGTCCGAGAAGGGGGGGGGGGCTACAATTTTGCTCCGCTTCAGCAGCGAAAAGTTGTTGACCGGGGTGCTGGTGTCGGGTCGTCAACGCGAAAAATCGTTGAGCGGGGGCGGGGTAGTGGTGTCGGGTTTTAAAGAGAAAGTCATTGACCGGGGGGATTTTTTTCTTCCTAATTATCACTTCTTACAGCCAATGTAGGAACACGCGTGGCGGGGGACATCCTTGTATTGAATGCCCGCCATGCTCCTGTGGGGCGGGCATTTACCCCTAATGCCCCGACTCCTCTGGATTCGCCAGTGGTAAAAACCAGACAAATATAATGTTACCTCTTCTGTCGCTTTCAACAACAAAAAATGTGTAGCTGAGTTCATGCTGAGTCTGGTCTTGACTAGTTGGAAATGCTAAAAATTGTGAGACCATAGCACCCTACTCTACTCATAGCACCCATAAAATGCACCGGAATAAGTACCTAAGCATTGTGCAAAATGGGTGTCAGATTTAACATTGGTACCTGAAATTACTTGAGTCTGGATATGACCTGAGGCCAAAGTAGCCATCCCAAGCTATAGTAATTTAAAATAACCTTGACAATGAAAAAATATTAACTTTACCTACAAATTCACAAAGTATTAATTGTATTTGGCTGCATGTTTACAGGGAAAAGGAAAACAACGATACTCAAGTCCCAGTCACAATTCCTCAAATACTGTCGAAATGCGTTCCACGCACGCTATTCAGCGCTATAAATTTTGGCGCCAAAACGCGACGTTTTGTTAACTTACGTTGGTTGCAGGAATCGCTCCAGATCGAAAATAGCGCCATGACCCGCCACGCACATTTGGAAATGTCGAATGTAAAGTCAAGGCCCATCATCGTTAGGGACAGTGGCGTACCGAGTATCAACTACCAGGTCACACAGGTCATGCCTGGTCCTTTGGACCCGAGGCGCCCATGCAAAGCTGGCACCCCTCCGATCAGTCACGACGCCCCCTCTGGCCAGTGAAGGCGCCACTCCGGCCAGTGAGGACACTCCCCCGGCCAGTGTCGGCACTCTTATGGCCAGTGACGGTGCCCCCGGCCAGTGAGTACGTCCCCTGCCATAGATGGCGCCACAGAGGCACAGTGCGGAAAGAGAGGCGCCCCCCCCCCCCCCTCCCTGCAAAATGTCGCCAATATTGGTGGCGGCCCTGTCGATCGGGTGGCGCCACTCAAGGCAATGACCTGGTCCTTTGTGAATTTCTGCGTACGCCACTGCTTAGTGAGTCATAAGTCAGTCAACGCTCAAGATATTACTTTGACATTTGGTTTGGGCATCGTCCATACCTGGTTCTCCAATATATATTCCGGCCTTTTCATATGATTTTATATTTTATATGATTTTATGAAGAAAAACAAATTAGAGAAGAAAAAAATCAACCAAATCAAAATTTCCAAACATGTTCTCAACCGGAATATGTATTGGAGAACGAAGTATAGTCAATACCCACACCGAATTTCAAAGCAATATCATTAGTTTTGGCTGACTTATGGCTACTTTAGTATGATGGGTCTGGATTTTGTATTCGACATTTCCAAATATGCACGCGCCACTTTCCCTCTTGCTACCAAAATGCTTCAAAATAGAGGAAACCCGAAGGAGGAAAAAAATAACGATTTCTTTTCTGTCGCAAAGTGTTATTTTTCGCAGTCAGTACCCATTTTTCATCGCCAGTTTCAGCGGATTTTGAAGGGGGCTAATTTCTATTGCCGCCCCTGTCGAGCGTGGGATGGGGGGTTTTTGTCCCTCCCCCCCCCCCCCCCCCCCTGGATCCGCCAGTGGTCAGACGCGCCACTTTCCCTATCCCTACTGCTACCAAAATGCTACCAAATAGAGGAAACACGAACGAGGCAAAAACATATTTATTTATTTCGCAAGAAGTTTTTTTTTCGCAGGCAGCACCCATTTTTCATCACCAGTTTCAGCTGATTTTTTTTTTGTTGGGGGGAAGGGCTAATTTATATTGTGCCGCCCCTGTCGAATTTGGAAGGTTTTTTTCCCCTGCCCCTAACCTTCCCCCCCCCTTGGATCCGCCAGTGATACAAGGAAATTCACTCACGCGATCCTCTGCCACCGACCAGGCATTAGGAATCCAAAGGATGTGACGCTGCGTGGAAAAATTATAACTTACGTTAATTGTGAGTCACTCCAAAATAGCGTCAGACGTGCCACTTTCCCTATCCCTAATGCTACAAAAATGCTACAAAATAGAAGAAACACGAACGAGGCAAAAACAAATACTTCTTTCGCAAGAAGTTATTTTTTCGCAGGCAGTAGGTACCAACTTTTTCATCGCTAGTTTCAGCGGATTTTTTTAGGGGGCTAATTTCTATTGCCGCCCCTGTCGAGCTTGGGATGGGGGGACTTCAGCCCCTGCCCCCCCCCCCCCCCCGCGGGATCCGCCAGTGCCGGGATTCGAGCAAGATGGAGTCGCACCAAACGCCCCAAACCGCCACAGCCTGGCATCACCAGCTCTGCACCAGCTCAGCTCTGGCATCACCAGAGCTAGTTTAACCCTCGCCCTACGGGAACTTTTTTCACGTTCGCCCTACGGGGGGGGCTGACAGCCCCCCCCCCCTGTTAACTTCCAAGCCAAGCAACTTAGAGCAATGTTGTAAGAACCAGCATGTTGCCTGTCGTGAGAGAAATCTAACAGTATGCGATTTCTAGGTTTGAGGTCAACAGGTGACCTTCCAGGTCAAGTGAATGACCTCGGATTTACCACGTCCAGAACAGCGATTTTGCTCTTCAGAAAACCTCAAAATTAAAAATTGATAAATGTAAATAAAAAGGCATGTTCCTAGACCAGTTTTGGCTCAGAAATACAAAATAAAGTAATTATTTGTTCGTATCTTGTCCAAAAATGTTAAAAAGTAATACAACAATGACGTCATCACTTTCTTACACTTAGGAAGCCATCACTCAGTCAATAATGGAGATAATGCTTTGAAATTTGGTATGAGTATTTTACATACTCAGCTCTCTGACATACATTCCGTTTTTTAATATGTTTCAAAATTTTGATTTTGTGGGGATTTTTCCCAAAAAAAGTTTTTTTAATTTTAGGGATCAAAAACCCAAAATTTTGGAAATCCGAGATTGCCATTGTAAATAAAATGCCATTTTGTATCTTTGGTGAATTGAGTTTGCAATTTTCTATAAAACTCTGTTTTCTACGATTTTTCAAATATTTCTCATTTTTTTACCAACATGACGTCATCAAAACATTATTATCTCCCAAAATTCTTAACCAATTTCAAATAGATTTTTACAGCCTACGTATAATTGTTGTAAACTCAGCTACCAAAAACTTCAGCAAGATGCACTTGATGTGTCAAAAGTTATTCAAGAAAACTTTAGGGGAAGGGGGCTGTCATCCCCCCGTAGGGCGAGGGTTAAGATGAAATTGCTAATTTTTTAAGTAAACTATGGTGTTATCGTTAAAATGGAATTTCCAGAAAAATGCATTAATTCATAAAGTTGCGATTGATACCAAAAATCACCGGGAAAAACCGTGTTCTTACGAGCCATAGACCCATTTACCCCAAACGCCCCAATCGCCCCAAACGCCCCAAACGCCCCAATCGCCCCAAACGCAAAATCCTTCGTGAAAACGGCTACTAGATATACATATAAAGCAGACTGAGCTGTAAGATGGCATACTCTGACTTCATTCTTTTCCCAAGAAACTTACGTAAGAACAAGAAGTAAGGATCCAAAATCCACAGGACATCAAGTTCATGTGACTCATTTCACGTTATGATAGGCCTGATAAAGCAGGCGTTCATTCCTTGGGAAAAAGTGTCGATACATGTCCATTGATTCGCTCACAGCGGCTGTGTGCGAATCAATGGACGTGTAATGGACGGCGTCGCAGACGTGTAACATGCACATAGGCGTAGGAACAGGGGGCAGGGGGCACCCCCCCCCCCCCCCCCCCCAACATTTTTTATTTTAACATTACGCCTATGGGCGTTGCATGGAAAGAATCGACTTCAGAATGCCCCCTTAACTTTATTTTGTAATATTATATTCACTTTATTTATATATGCCAGTGCAATTTTTAAACAATTGGACAGCACTGTCCGTAATAATTGAATTTGTATGATTAATCTATCTGCTTGAACTTTAGGTATTCTTTAAGTATGCGTTCGTTAATATTTTGCACAGTGACTGTGTGCATTACGCTGATGCCTTCCTGTGCACAGGTACACATACGACGGCAATGCATACAAGCAGGTGCCCTACACGGTGGAGGACATCCCCGACGATCTTCGTTTGGCAAACGAGGCGCAGGGACCGGCTCGATTTGTCCGCCGCCGTCTCGAGCCAATCACCGCCGAGCCAGAAGTCATCGACCTCGAGTCAGATGTCATCGAGGCGGCTCAGTAGCCGCCTCGCGCGGTGGCCAGGTTTCGGTATCATGGGAGCTAAGCATGGCCGGATGGAGGCCCTCCTTATGGTCTGTGATCGCTCTGTGGTGACAGCAGCGCCTCTGGTGGCAACTTTCGAAACTAGGACCAAAATTGTCGAAATATAGGTGGCACTAATAGTGAAAACATTTGGTGGGTCGATTTTCCATTCGGAATTGAATATGAGGAAGGACAATAAATTAGGAATCCAATGTTGTGTGTCTTTCTGTGTGAGATATTGAATGGTTCTGGCGAGTAAAGTGTCTTTTAATGCGTTGACAAAACAACGGTCGAGTTAATAGTTATGCCGAATCCGTCCAAGCATTCAGTACACAATGATGAAATCAGCAAATGGTCGGTTTGTCATGAACACGATGTGGCACCCATTCAAGATATCCAGGTCACTATTTGGTGAGCCAATATCTCGTGACTCTTCTACATAAGCATGCACCTGCGGACAAAAGCGGTGCGCAAAAGCCGGGCTGGCAAAAATAAATAATACCTACCTATCAAACAAGTTCAAATCAAATAATTTGAGAAGATTGACAGGCGCGTGCCTTCCAACGCATCGAGTTACTTTATAACTGATGTTCTGATGTTTGTAAACATATTTCGCTTAAAATTCCTGCAATGTTAGGGCGACAAAAGACCATTTAGGTAACACAGCCATTTCGGCATGTGACTGTACGAAAAGCTTTCATAGCGATTGAGATGGAATATAAATCGCGCCTAAAATGGTAACAACAATTCGAACTTGATTTGAACTTGAGAACTTATCGTAATTTAGAAGTACCTATTCACTTAGCAAAAATTACTTCAATGATGACCTTTTTTCTCGTACATAGAGAGAAAAAACATTTCAAGACAATATATTTATGTTAATTTTCGCGTGCGTACCGGATCTATTCCGAGTCAATCTTTGCAATTAACAAACGCTTATAGGATACGGGAGACAGGAATGGAATGGAATAGGGACAGCACGGGAACGGAACGTGACATTGAGGGGCACATCCTTGAAATGTTTGTTTTCTATTCACATAAAAAAGGTCACCAATGAAGTAATTTTCTCTAAACCAATGTTCCTCGCACGAGCGTTCAAGAATATTGTACCTATTCACTTACTGAAGAAGCCGTGAGGCAAGACTTTCCATACAGTGTCGACTAAATGTAATGCAAAACAAGTCACACAATGACAAAACCGATATTGGCAAAACAGATAGAACGAATGCGTTTGACGCATGTTTGTCCAATATTTTCCATCCTATAGTTTCCGGTCATCGCTTTTATTTCAGACGCACGTTTCGCTAACAGCAGCGCATGCATTTAAACTCACTTTCAACAGTCAATGTCGATCACAGTTAAACACAATCACAGTTAAGCACAATCACAGTTAAACACAATCACAGTTAAACACAATCACAGTTAAACACAATCACAGTTAAACACACTCACAGTTAAACACAATCAAGTTACACATACAAGCGCACGATCTCAATCTATGGAGACATGTTTCAGCTACATGTATATGCGTCGTAGACAATGTACATGGACAATCTACATTAAACGTGGAGCTCAGGACATGTCATAGGCAGGTATGTTCGCAGGCAAACGTTTACACAAGCTAGGAACCGCGGCGCCCCGCAGAACGACATTAACCGGCGAGGCTGCATCACATCGGCAGCTGCAGTGAATTGTCGTCGGTGCTTGGCAAAACAATTACAGGAGCACCTTAAATCATCGGACGCCCGATACTGAACTGCGAAACCGGTATCTCGAGCTAAGCCAATATCGAGGATAAGGTGTTAGCTCGTGCTTGTGTTCGCATACCTGTTCTTCTTCGGGTAGTTTGAGATCATGTATACATATGGTATAGTATGCCCGACTGAGATCGCTCCTTGTTTTATAAATGTGTATATAGCAATGGGTTTTATCGAGCCGTTTCCAACTTAACCCACGAGTTACTGGGGGGCTATTTTTTGTCCCCCCCCCCCTCCCGTTATTTTGCAATAACTCTTAAACAAACACAGCTATCGTCATCAAACTAGCAGTACCTTCTCTCACATCAATTCTACACATGTTGACAAAAGGAAAAATATGAGGTTTTGATAGGTCAACCGGGAATGACGTCAGAGTGACATCATGTTCTTCGGTTTTGGTTGCAAAATAATGGTTTGCGGAAAACGCTGTCAAAGGTACGATGTTTAAAATAAACTAAATTGTATTAAACCTTATTACTGTCAATGGACCGGGCTATCAAACTGCTTTCTCGGATTTTTGAGTTTTTCTTTAAATCAAAATTTTGAGAAATCCAAATACATTTTTTTTTTAAATTTCAAGAAAAAATCAAAATTATCAAAAAACCGGAATATGTGTGATCGAGACGTGTGCGGTGAATATGTGTACCAAATTTGAAGTCGATATCTTCAAAAATGACTGAGTTATAACCTTTAAATGACAAAAATCGACCACCTCTCAGCATTACTATGCATAAAAAACGCATTTCCATTTTTGCTTTTTACTTCTATTTATATGGAACAAACAATGTTCTAAGGTCATTTTAAGCGTTCTAGACGATAAACAAACCCATAAACATGTGTTACAACGCCTAATGACCGTAATTTGCAGTTTGACCTCGTGACCTCGGATGACCTTGACCTGACCCAAGGTCATAAACAGCTTAGAAAGGTACTTAGAAGTGTCAGACACACGAAACATACCGATTTATCGACAGCTTATGTGTTTAATATCGCAATTTTGCGCGACAATCCCATCCATCGAGACCTTTTGACACGGTCAAACATTTTGTACTTGACCTGACCTGTGACGTCATCGGTGACCCTGAGGTCAACAATATTATGTTTCCCTCGATAAATTTCCCAGGGCTATCGAATGCCCTTTGAATTTTTACATTCGGTCCAGTAGTTCGGGAGATCAGAGGGGGGGGGGCAAAAAATAGCCCCCCCCCCCCCCCCCCCCCAGTAAGTCGCGTTATGAAATATACCCCAGTAACTCGCGGGTTAACAGCACCTAAACGTCTCGTCACAAAATCGTCCCGATGTGCTGGAACTATGCGATCGGATGGTAGGTGTCAGGGATCACGAAACAAGTTTTGCTAAGTGGCAAGCTCCGATCCTAGAAGTCCAGGCATTTAAATGGCTAAGATAAACTTGTATACAAATATGAGGAACGGATGGAATAAAAAAGTACTTAGCTGATTTTCCTCACACTCAACTCTGCCGATTATCAAACTGTCTAAGAATAAAGACAAACTAATCAACCTAGAAGAGGCAAGTAACACAGTTGCAGTAGTTCCACAAAATGCAAGTTAAATGGTTCATGGTTCAAGTTAAATGGTTCATGGTTCAAGTTAAATGGTTCATAATCAAAATAATGTCTGATCCTGTCTGTATACAAACGAACACGAACACAACCGAGACGACAAACGAGAACACAAACGACAAACGAACACAGCCGAGCAAACCAACGTTTTGGCTCAAAGGTTTGCCAAGCAAAACTGGCAAAGATATCAATAGCGCTCACCATGAACGATGATCGCCACAAAGTCGAACACTAAAACATTGTAACAACGAACCTGCAACAAGTAACACTTAAGTATCGGTACATCATTCCGTACACTGCACTGCATTTCACACGGAGTGCAGCGGCATATCGGGATAGGGATAGGGGTACCACATCGTCACTCTTTGTCCATCTTAGCCTACTGGAGGGATCTATCGACAAGAAATCGTCACTCCCACCGCACGACACCGTCTCCAATGAATCGGTTACCAATGAATCCAATGAATCGACGCGACTGTTCTGGTAATGCGGTGCGTGACGACAGCAGGTTCGTGACACGAGGTCCTTTGAACGTCACACGTGACGTGACACGTGACACGCGACACGGAAAGAGGTCCTGACACGAGCTGATCGCAGCAGAGCGCATTGCAAACGATCACTGCTGTGGTATCCGCTTATCTGCCGCCCCTGGGCTGCCGTGTACCGGTCAGCGTCTGTTCCAGTGACTGTGTGTGTGTGTGTTCCAGTGACTGTGTGTGTGTGTGTGTTTCAGTGACTGTGTGTGTGTTTCAGTGACTGTGTGTGTGTTCAGTGACTTGTGGGTGTGTTTCAGTGACTGTGTGTGTGTGTGTGTGTGTGTGTGTGTGTGTGTGTGTGTGTGTGTGTGTGTGTGTGTGTGTGTGTGTGTGTGTGTGTGTGTGTGTGTGTGTGTGTGTGTGTGTGTGTGTGTGTGTGTGTGTGTGTGTGTTTCAGTGACTGTGTGTGTGTTTCAGTGACTTGTGTGTGTGTGTGTGTTCAGTGACTGTGTGCGTGTGTGTTTCAGTGACTGTGTGTGTGTGTTTCAGTGACTGTGTGTGTGTTCAGTGACTTGTGTGTGTGTTTCAGTGACTGTGTATGTGTGTATGTGTGTGTGTGTTTCAGTGACTGTGTGTGTGTGTGTGTGTGTGTGTGTGTGTGTGTGTGTGTGTGTGTGTGTGTGTGTGTGTGTGTGTGTGTGTGTGTATGTGTATGTGTGTGTGTGTGTGTGTTTGTGTGTGTGTGTGTGTGTGTGTGTGTATGTGTGTGTGTGTGTGTTTCAGTGACTGTGTGTGTGTGTTTCAGTGACTGTGTGTGTGTCTGTTTCAGTGACTGTGTGTCTGTTTCAGTGACTGTGTGTGTTTCAGTGACTGTGTGTGTGTGTGTGTGTGTGTGTGTGTGTGTGTGTGTGTGTGTGTGTGTGTGTGTGTGTGTGTGTGTGTGTGTGTGTGTGTGTATGTGTTTCAGTGACTGTGTGTGTCTGTTTCAGTGACTGTGTGTGTCTGTTTCAGTGACTGTGTGTCTGTTTCAGTGACTGTGTGTGTTTCAGTGACTGTGTGTGTGTTTCAGTGAATGTGTGTGTGTGTGTGTGTGTGTGTGTGTGTGTGTGTGTGTGTGTGTGTGTGTGTGTGTGTGTGTGTGTGTGTGTGTGTGTGTGTGTTTCAGTGACTGTGTGTGTGTGTTTCAGTGACTGTGTGTGTGTGTGTGTGTGTGTGTGTGTGTGTGTGTGTGTGTGTGTGTGTGTGTGTGTGTGTGTGTGTGTGTGTGTGTGTGTGTGTGTGTGTTTCAGTGACTGTGTGTGTGTGTGTGTATGTGTTTCAGTGACTGTGTGTGTGTGTGTTTCAGTGACTGTGTGTGTGTGTGTTTCAGTGACTGTGTGTGTCTGTTTCAGTGACTGTGTGTGTCTGTTTCAGTGACTGTGTATGTGTGTGTGTGTGTGTGTGTGTGTGTGTGTGTGTGTGTGTGTGTGTGTGTTTCAGTGACTGTGTGTGTGTGTGTTTCAGTGACTGTGTGTGTGTGTGTGTTTCAGTGACTGTGTGTGTATGTTTCAGTGACTGTGTGTGTCTGTTTCAGTGACTGTGTGTGTCTGTTTCAGTGATGCAGACAGTGCATCACCGTCGTCACTGCCGGCATCACTGTCGCCGGCACTGTCGCCGTCACTGTCGCCGTCACTGTCGCCGTCACTGTCGGCGTCACTGTCGCCGTCACTGTCGCCGTCACTGGCGGTCAGGGTTAAGTTACTGTCAGCATCACTGCGGCTGTCGGGAGGCCTCGCTGTCCCGCCTCCGGCCTCGTCTGATGAACGTGCGGAACAGCCTGGAGGAGATCGACGCATCGGAATTAGACTCGCTCTCGATCTCCCCATGCTCCTCGGGTATGTCCGCCTGGCGTCTGGCAGCGGCCTGGCCGGCGGTCAGTCCTCGGACGACCGAACGTCGCTGGCCGCCCGTCCGCCGCTCGATCGGCTGTTCGGCGATCAGGTTATTCTCATACTCACTCAGCACCAGGTAGTTCTCCACCTTGTTACAGGAGGTGATGTCGCCCTGCAGCATGTTCAGCTCGAGCTCGATGTCCTCGAACAGCGCGTCCGGTAGGTCCATGTCGGCGATACCCTCCTCGGAGATACAGGTCAGCTCCTGCTGCTTGCGGTGCTCGCCGCTGCTGTGTGCCATGGCTGAGGCTCGCTGCTTCAGGAGACTCAGGACTCTTTCGTCGACGTCTGGGAGGGAGTCAACGCGCGGGAGGGGTTCCGGAGGCGGCTGCTCGGCAGGAGGCAGGTCCGAGGCGGCGGCGCCGTGGCCGTGCCGGTGCCGCCGCCGCCGCCGTCGCTGGCGGCGCTGGAACTCCACCAGGAAGATGCTGATGCTGCCGATGACGACGAACGTGGCGCTGAAGTAGTAGCCCGCCTTGCCGCCGACAGCGACGTTAATGTAGCCTGTTGGAGGCAGGTAGAAGCGGATGAGGACGAATTGGGTGACATTGTCAAACATATTCTAGCGGAAGCTGGCAATTTCATTCTGACATATTCTGATGAAGGGAAGAAGTACAGGATATAGTAAGATATAGTATAGTACAATAGTAGTAGTACCTGTAAAATATAGTAAGCTAATTATATTGGCTGAGTAAACATATAGATACCAAACATGATAAAATATTCAGCCTTCATGGCAAGAAGGCACGATTGGGGCTCAGGTGGTATGCGTGATCTCTGACCTGTCACTGGAGCGCCCAGCAGCGCCTCTGACCTGTCACTGGAGCGCCAATCAGCACCTCTGACATGCCACTAGAACGCCCAGCAGCGCCTCTGACCTGTCACTGGAGCGCCCAGCAGCGCCTCTGACCTGTCACTGGAGCTCCCAGCAGCACCTCTGACCTGTCACTGGAACGCCCAGCAGCACCTCTGACATGTCACTGGAGCTCCCAGCAGCACCTCTGATCTGTCACTGGAGCGCCCAGCAGCGCCTCTGACCTGTCACTGGAGCGCCCAGCAGCGCCTCTGACCTGTCACTGGAGCGCCCAGCAGCGCCTCTGACCTGTCACTGGAGCGCCGAGCAGCACCTCTGACCTGTCACTGGAGCGCTCAGTAGCGCCTCTGACCTGTCACTGGAGTGCCTAGCAGCGCCTCTGACCTGTCACTGGAGCGCCCAGCAGCACCTCTGACATGCCACTAGAGGGCCCAGCAGCGCCTCTGACCTGTCACTGGAGCGCCCAGCAGCGCCTCTGACCTGTCACTGGAGCTCCCAGCAGCACCTCTGACCGGTCACTGGAGCGCCCAGCAGCACCTCTGACCTGTCACTGGAGCTCCCAGCAGCACAGGTATCGCCTGGCTGCCCTGTACGAAGCCCCAGGTCTTGGCAAAGTTCCTGGCGCGGACTTTCTCGTAGGTGCACATCTTCAGACTGTACTGGAACCCGCCGTAGAAGATGCCGTAGAGCCAGGTGAAGAGGACGTAGCCGCTGTAGCCCTGTACGGCCGGCAGCGCCAGCAGGCAGACGCCACAGACGAAGGAGGACGCCTGGTACAGATACTGCCGGCTGATGTGACACTCCTGAGGGGAAGGGCCAAGGGAGGAGGGAGGTTCTGGTTTCGACTGACATATGTGTAAGCAGCACCGTCATATTTCAGCTTGATGTAATTGACGAAGTATCACAAATATTGAACAATTCTTGCAGAAACTAGGTTTCAGATAACATTGAACCAAAAATTAGCAATATTTTGGGAGCAAAACCACACCATGACCTGATATTGCCTGGAAATGTCACCGCTTCAACGTCCCTACCTGGTTGTTCCTCACGACTACGAAGCCGAATGCACAGCAGCCGAGTGCCCAGCCGAGCCCCAGGTAGCACTGGAGCAGTAACACGGCGTCCTCGCCGATACCCTCCTGCCGTGCCTGCTGAGCCTGCGGAGGCATGAAACGTACTCATATACAGGGCCTGCTGAGCCTGCGGAGGCACGAAACGTACTCATATACATGGCCTGCTGAGCCTGCGGAGGCACGACACGTACTCATACACAGGGTCTGCTGAGCCTGCGGAGGCACGACACGTACTCAAACACAGGACCTGCTGAGCCTGCGGAGGCACGACACGTACTCATACACAGGGCACGCGATGAGCCTGAGAAGGCACGAAACGTACTCATACACAGGGAACGCGATGAGCCTGAGAAGGCACGACACGTACTCATACACAGGGCACGCGGTGAACCTGAGAAGGCACGAAACGTACTCATACACAGGGCACGTAGAGCCTGAAAAGGCACGAAACGTACTCATACACAGGGAACGCGGTGAGCCTGAGAAGGCACGAGACGTACTCATACACAGGGCCTGCTGAGCCTGCGGAGGCACGCCACGTACTCATACACAGGGCACGCGGTGAGCCTGCGGAGGCACGAAACGTACTCATACACAGGGCCTGCTGAGCCTGCGGAGGCACGACACGTACTCAAACACAGGGCCTGGTGAGCCTGAGAAGGCACGAAACGTACTCATACACAGGGCACGTAGAGCCTGAAAAGGCACGAAGCGTACTCATACACAGGGAACGCGGTGAGCCTGAGAAGGCACGAGACGTACTCATACACAGGGCCTGCTGAGCCTGCGGAGGCACGCCACGTACTCATACACAGGGCACGCGATGAGCCTGCGGAGGCACGAAACGTACTCATACACAGGGCCTGCTGAGCCTGCGGAGGCACGACACGTACTCATACACAGGGCCTGCTGAGCCTGCGGAGGCACGCCACGTACTCATACACAGGGCACGCGATGAGCCTGCGGAGGCACGACACGTACTCATACACAGGGCCTGCTGAGCCTGCGGAGGCACGCCACGTACTCATACACAGGGCACGCGATGAACCTGAGAAGGCACGACACGTACTCATACACAGGGCACACGGTGAGCCTGAGAAGGCACGACACGTACTCATACACAGGGTACGCGGTAAGCCTGAGAAGGCACGAAACGTACTCATACACAGGGCCTGCTGAGCCTGCGGAGGTACGACACGTACTCAAACACAGGACCTGCTGAGCCTGCGGAGGCACGACACGTACTCAAACACAGGACACGCGGTGAGCCTGCGGAGGTACGACACGTACTCATACACAGGGCACACGGTGAGCCTGAGAAGGCACGACACGTACTCATACACAGGGTACGCGGTAAGCCTGAGAAGGCACGAAACGTACTCATACACAGGGTACGCGGTGAGCCTGAGAAGCCACGACACGTACTCATACACAGGGCACGCGCTGTGAGCCTGAGAAGGCACGAAACATACTCATACACAGGGCACGCGGTGAGCCTGAGAAGGCACGAGACGTACTCATACACAGGGCACAAGGTGAGCCTGAGAAGGCACGAAACGTACTCATACACAGGGCACAAGGTGAGCCTGAGAAGGCACGAAACGTACTCATACACAGGGCACGCGGTGAGCCTGAGAAGGCACGAAACGTACTCATACACAGGGCACGCGATGAGCCTGAGAAGGCACGAAACGTAGTCATACACAGGGCACGCGATGAGCCTGAGAAGGCACGAAATGTACTCATACACAGGGCACGCAGTGAGCCTGAGAAGGCACGACACGTACTCATACACAGGGCACGCGGTGAGCCTGAGAAGGCACAAAACGTACTCATACACAGGGCATGCGGTCGTTTGTGTAGGGCTATGTTTGTACGTCATGTTGTCAGTTATGTTAAAATAGAAACTGCATGAGGGCAACATAGACATTGAAAACATGATTACGCACTAATGAGACAACACCATTAATAGTGTGTGCACGCAATTAAACTTATGGCCCGGTCCTAAGCTTATGGCCCGGTCCTATACTAACATATTGGTAAATGATTGAATGTAACATGCAAAATCAAAACATTTTAAAACAGTATTAGCTTTCCTGAAAACTCGTACAACAAACAACCTTACCTTAAATTTCAGAAGTATCAGCATAAGTAAACACGCTTACTTAGAATACAATCGGAGTAGGTAGGCACACCCAATGTATTGGATATGAATTACCACCGGGAGGCTGCCGGTCTTAGCCACCGTGGTCTTGTTCTGGGTGTTCGCTAACCTTAGGACTGTTGCGGCGGCACTGACCAGGTATATGAGCGGCGTGTGCAGGCCCACGGAGCTGAGGCTGGCGGAGAACAGAAGCATACGCACTGTCCGTGACTTCAACATGGACACGTCCAAGAACGGCGGCTTGTCGTCTATTTTCGCTTTGCCCTTCACCTTTAGCAGAGGAAAACATTGTGGTAATAAGGGTCACTGACACAACTATTGAGACTTATTTGCAGTTTTCTTTTAGGGCACGAACACCAATTGCATGCCAGTGGCTGAATCCAATAGCGATTTCGTTCATGGCAAATTACAGACTATGATAGCGATCTCCCGGGGTCAAATTGAGCCCTATGAAGGCTCAATTCATGACCCAGTGCTCCCGGGCTCAACTAAAATTTAGAAATAGGTAAAGGAAGAATGGCGTAAACCATCTGGCAAGGATAATAAAATGGAAAATTAAAATACACTTCCATTTTTATCATTTTAATTTTTCATTCATTTTTTTCATTCTCATTTTCTCACCAAGATAAAGCTCATCACGCCAAGCCAAACCGCACACTGTGCTACCCAATCCGAATGCCTTGTCAATAAAGAGAAGCAGCTCACCTTTTTCTTTGAATGTTTCAGGTGCAGGATGGCTCGCCGCTGCGGGTGGTACAGTGACGCCGACCGATAGAACGTGCCGAGCAGGAAGGTGCACACGATGGCTCCTGTGACGGCCTGCAGCCCCAGCCGCCACCCAAACGACCTGGCCGACGGCAGATGGCGAGATGTTTATAGTTGATCAAACGTGATGTGGCGGCGACGCGACGTTTCGACGTGTTCATCATGACAGAGCGACAATGGCTTTCAATCTCGCGACGTTATTGTATTATGCCGCTATCTCAGCTGCAGAAACTCGCGGAACTGCAGTGCTGGCTGGCGGCACGTGGACGGTGGGCAGCGGGAAAGCCGGACGCAGACTCGTTTTTCGTCCTAAGTCATCGTTATCTGACTCACTGTATGGCGCCCTGTATGACATGAATGACTCACTGTATGGCGCCCTGTATGACATGTCTGACTCACTGTATGGCGCCCTGTATGACATGTCTGACTCACTGTATGGCGCTCTGTATGACATGTGTGACTCACTGTATGGCGCCCTGTATGACATGTCTGACTCACTGTATGGCGCCCTGTATGACATGTGTGACTCACTGTATGGCGCCCTGTATGACATGTGTGACTCACTGTATGGCGCCCTGTATGGCATGTATGACTCACTGTATGGCGCCCTGTATGACATGTCTGACTCACTGTATGGCGCCCTGTATGACATGTCTGACTCACTGTATGGAGCCCTGTATGACATGTCTGACTCACTGTATGGCGCCCTGTATGACATGTCTGACTCACGGTATGGCGCCCTGTATGACATGTGTGACTCACGGTATGGCGCCCTGTATGGCATGTCTGACTCACGGTATGGCGCCCTGTATGACATGTGTGACTCACGGTATGGCGCCCTGTATGACATGTCTGACTCACGGTATGGCGCCCTGTATGACATGTGTGACTCACTGTATGGCGCCCTATATGAAATGTCTGACTCACTGTATGGCGCCCTGTATGACATGACTGACTCACTGTATGGCGCCCTGTATGACATGTCTGACTCACTGTATGGCGCCCTGTATGACATGACTGACTCACTGTATGGCGCCCTGTATGACATGTGTGACTCACTGTATGGCGCCCTGTATGGCATGTATGACTCACGGTATGGCGCCCTGTATAACATGTCTGACTCACTGTATGGCGCCCTGTATGACATGTCTGACTCACTGTATGGCGCCCTACATGAAATGTCTGACTCACTGTATGGCGCCCTGTATGACATGTGTGACTCACTGTATGGCGCCCTGTATGACATGTGTGACTCACTGTATGGCGCCCTGTATGACATGTGTGACTCACTGAATGGCGCCCTATATGAAATGTCTGACTCACTGTATGGCGCCCTGTATGACATGTCTGACTCACTGTATGGCGCCCTGTATGACATGTGTGACTCACTGTATGGCGCCCTGTATGAAATGTCTGACTCACTGTATGGCGCCCTGTATGACGTGTGTGACTCACTGTATGGCGCCCTATATGAAATGTCTGACTCACTGTATGGCGCCCTGTATGACATGTCTGACTCACTGTATGGCGCCCTGTATGACATGTGTGACTCACTGTATGGCGCCCTGTATGACATGTGTGACTCACTGTATGGCGTTCTATATGAAATGTCTGACTCACTGTATGGCGCCCTATATGAAATGTCTGACTCACTGTATGGCGCCCTGTATGACATGTCTGACTCACTGTATGGCGCCCTATATGAAATGTCTGACTCACTGTATGGCGCCCTGTATGACATGTCTGACTCACTGTATGGCGCCCTATATGAAATGTCTGACTCACTGTATGGCGCCCTGTATGACATGTCTGACTCACTGTATGGCGCCCTGTATGACATGTGTGACTCACTGTATGGCGCCCTGTATGACATGTGTGACTCACTGTATGGCGCCCTGTATGACGTGTGTGACTCACTGTATGGCGCCCTGTATGACATGTGTGGCTCACTGTATGGCGCCCTGTATGACATGTGTGACTCACTGTATGGCTCCCTGTATGACATGTGTGACTCACTGTATGGCGCCCTGTATGACGTGTGTGACTCACTGTATGGCGCCCTGTATGACATGTCTGACTCACTGTATGGCGCTCTGTATGACATGTCTGACTCACTGTATGGCGCCCTATATGAAATGTCTGACTCACTGTATGGCGCCCTGTATGACATGTGTGACTCACTATATGGCGCTCTGTATGACATGTGTGACTCACTGTATGGTGCCCTGTATAACATGTGTGACTCACTGTATGGCGCCCTGTATGACATGTCTGACTCACGGTATGGCGCCCTGTATGACATGTCTGACTCACTGTATGGCGCCCTGTATGACATGTGTGACTCACTGTATGGCGCCCTATATGAAATGTCTGACTCACTGTATGGCGCCCTGTATGACATGTGTGACTCACTGTATGGCGCCCTGTATGACGTGTGTGACTCACTGTATGGCGCCATGTATGACATGTCTGACTCACGGTATGGCGCCCTGTATGACATGTCTGACTCACGGTATGGCGCCCTGTATGACATGTCTGACTCACTGTATGGCGCCCTGTATGACATGTCTGACTCACTGTATGGCGCCCTGTATGACATGTCTGACTCACTGTATGGCGCCCTGTATGACATGTGTGACTCACTGTATGGCGCCCTGTATGACATGTCTGACTCACTGTATGGCGCCCTGTATGACATGTGTGACTCACTGTATGGCGCCCTGTATGACATGTCTGACTCACTGTATGGCGCTCTGTATGACGTGTGTGACTCACTGTATGGCGCCCTGTATGACATGTGTGGCTCACTGTATGGCGCCCTGTATGACATGTCTGACTCACTGTATGGCGCCCTGTATGACGTGTGCGACTCACTGTATGGCGCCCTGTATGACGTGTGTGACTCACTGTATGGCGCCCTGTATGACGTGTGTGGCTCACTGTATGGCGCCCTGCATGACATGTCTGACTCACTGTATGGCGCCCTGTATGACATGACTGACTCACTGTATGGCGCCCTATATGACATGTCTGACTCACTGTATGGCGCCCTGTATGACATGTGTGACTCACTGTATGGCGCCCTGTATGACATGTCTGACTCACTGTATGGCGCCCTGTATGACGTGTGTGACTCACTGTATGGCGCCCTGTATGACATGTCTGACTCGCTGTATGGCGCCCTGTATGACATGTGTGACTCACTGTATGGCGCCCTGTATGACATGTGTGACTCACTGTATGGCGCCCTGTATGACATGTCTGACTCACTGTATGGCGCCCTATATGACGTGTGTGACTCACTGTATGGCACCCTATATGAAATGTCTGACTCACTGTATGGCGCCCTGTATGACATGTCTGACTCACTGTATGGCGCCCTGTATGACATGTCTGACTCACTGTATGGCGCCCTGTATGACATGTGTGGCTCACTGTATGGCGCCCTGTATGACATGTGTGACTCACTGTATGGCGCCCTGTATGACATGTCTGACTCACGGTATGGCGCCCTGTATAACATGTGTGACTCACTGTATGGCGCCCTATATGAAATGTCTGACTCACTGTATGGCGCCCTATATGAAATGTCTGACTCACTGTATGGCGCCCTGTATGACATGTCTGACTCACTGTATGGCGCCCTGTATGACATGTGTGACTCACTGTATGGCGCCCTGTATGACATGTCTGACTCACTGTATGGTGCCCTGTATGACATGTGTGACTCACTGTATGGCGCCCTGTATGACATGTGTGACTCACTGTATGGCGCCCTGTATGACATGTGTGACTCACTGTATGGCGCCCTGTATGACATGTGTGACTCACTGTATGGCGCTCTGTATGACGTGTGTGACTCACTGTATGGCGCCCTGTATGACATGTCTGACTCACTGTATGGCGCCCTGTATGACATGTCTGACTCACTGTATGGCGCCCTGTATGACGTGTGTGACTCACTGTATGGCGCCCTGTATGACATGTCTGACTCACTGTATGGCGCCCTGTATGACATGTCTGACTCACTGTATGGCGCCCTGTATGACGTGTGTGACTCACTGTATGGCGCCCTGTATGACGTGTGTGACTCACTGTATGGCGCCCTGCATGAGGGCCGACATGAGCGCCAGGCCCAGGCCGCTGCCCGACATCACCACCGTCTCCACCAGCTCCCGGCGACGCTTGAAGTACTGCCCCACCATCAGGGTGGACGCGTCTCGCGTCATCGAGACGCCCACCGCTGCCGGAGAGGTCACACACGGGTCACAGAGGTCACACACAGGTCACAGAGGTCACACACTGGTCACAGATGGCACAGGGGTCACAGACGGGTCACATCTCGCACATGTCACAAAGGTCACATACGGGTCACAGAGGTCACACACTGGTCACAGAGGTCACACAATGGTCACAGAGGTCACAGGGGTCCCGCACGGGTCACAGAGGTCACACACGGATCACAGAGGTCACATACGGGTTACAGAGGTCACACACGGGTCACAGAGGTCACACACAGGTCACAGAGGTCACACACATGCCACAGAGGTCACATAGGTCACACACAGGTCACATAAGCCACACACGGGTCACAGAGGTCACAGGGGTCACAGACGGGTCACATAAGACACAGACGGGTCACAGAGGTCACAGACGGGCCACAGAGGTCACACACGGGTCACAGAGGTCACACACTGGTCACAGATGGCACAGGGGTCACAGACGGGTCACAGCTCGCACAGGTCACAGAGGTCACATACGGATCACAGAGGTCACACACTGGTCACAGAGGTCACACACTGGTCACAGAGGTCACAGGGGTCCCACACGGGTCACAGAGGTCACACACGGATCACAGAGGTCACATACGGGTTACAGAGGTCACACACGGGTCACAGAGGTCACACACAAGTCACAGAGGTCACACACAGGCCACATAGGTCATATAGGTCACACACAGGTCACATAAGTCACACACGGGTCACAGAGGTCACAGGAGTCACACACGGGTCACATAAGACACAGACGGGTCATAGAGGCCACATACGGGTCACAGAGGTCACACACTGATCACAGAGGTCATACACGGTCACAGAGGTCACACACGGGTCATAGAGGTCACACAAACACACGGGTCACAGTGGTTATAGAAGTCACAGAGGTCACACACGGATCACAGAGGTCACACATGGATCACAGAGGTCACACACGGGTCACACAAACGCACCGGTCACAGTGGTCACACACGTCACAGAGGTCGCAGAGGTCACACGGGTCGCAGAGGTCACACGGATCACAGAGGTCACACACAGGTCACAGATGCCTCACACCAAGATCACAGAGATCTCTGACATGTCACGCGCATCAGAGATCAGAGATAGGTTAACAAACGGGCGCAGATATTCACTAAATTGTATACAGGACAGGTACAGGTAAATTGTATACAGGTAAATTGTATACAGAACGCATATACATATATTAAGGCATATAAAATATGAGCATCCAGCTGGCAGCTTCACATCAACCAAAATACCACCGCCCCCAGCTCACCGAATATGGTCCCGTAGGAGATGAACAGCTGATGGAATCGGGAGGCGAACGAGGTAAAGAGGAGACCGAGGGCGGCCACGAGTCCTCCGAGGACAGCCGTGAGACGAGTGGACTTCCTCCGGCAGATGGCGATGGTGAGCGGGGAGAGGAGCCACGACAGAGCCATGGAGAGGGCGCCCAGCCAGCCTGCCGGCAACACAACACAGGTCAGCCAGCCTGCCGGCAACACAACACAGGTCAGAGCCATGGAGAGGGCGCCCAGCCAGCCAGCCGGCAACACAACACAGGTCAGAGCCATGGAGAGGGCGCCCAGCCAGCCAGCCTGCCGGTAACGCGTTTTGTTGATCAGTTTATTTTGGTATCAGAGCAGGAGGAGAATTTCGCCCCGGGGGGGGGGGGGCAAATGGGATCAGAGAGGCCCTCGTAGCCAAGGGGGCCCACATCATTAAAACAGTACAGTACGTTGTATGTTGTAAAACAACGACAAATAAGATTTCGACAACGAAAAGCAAGTGTATTTTTTCACTTTTGGGAGTGAAAAACACACAATTTCGAAAATCCGAAATAGTCATTTTTAATATTTTGTCATTTCCTTTTTTTAACTTTTTTACTTGCAATTTTCGTCAAAACTCGAATTTCTATGATTTTTCAAGCATGTATTATATTTCCACCAAAAATTACATGACATGACGTGATTAAAACGTCATTATCTCCCAAAGTAATCCACCATTGTCATTGAAATGTTGTGATAAGACGTATAATTGATGCAGCATAAGGTACTGAAGGATTGACGTCTATGTCTATAATTTATTTCAAGTTATTGAGAAAATTGAGAAAATCCGGGAGGGGGCAGATTCTGCCACCTCCAGCGGGACGCTGGTTAATGCAAATATTATCCTGAATCTTCTTCAATTCGGATTCAGGAAACAACACAGTACGTACATGCCGATTGTTCAAATGTACGATGAAGTTTACAAAATATCTACTAAAAACAACGAAATAACATGCTCCACCTTGATTTACAGAAAGCTTTGGATACAGTTTGCTTGGCAATTCTCTTGAAAAAATACACCGCATTGTGATACGAGGGGTTTCTACAACACGATAGAGTCATATATTAATAAGAGGCATACAATGGTAATAATAGATGAGGTTGCATCTAAGAAACAAATGATGAAAAATGGCGTCCCACAGGGTTCAATTTTTGGTCCTCTTTTATTTACTCTCTATTTTTTTTTTTTTTTTTTTTTTTTTTCTATGCCGCCACCCATTAATAGGTGACCAGGAGTGCCCCCGCCCTCGATCCCATCGACGCACATCACCTTACTTTAACACCAGAGAACAAAAGAGAAAATGTCGCGGCACTCCCAGCTAGGAAATGGAAGAAGAAATAAAAAAGCAAATGAAGAGAGGAAGGCTAAGTGGTCAGTGGTAATGTGGTTAAAAATAAGAAGGCAGAAAGTAGTCGTTGCTGAAATCAACAAGTGACTGCCCCCCAACTACGCCCCTGGGAATCATACATTCTGACATTCGCACATACGTAACCGAGTTAGTAAGGATTGTAAGTGTGTGCCCCACTGCCTGCTGGCCCCATCACGTTGCCATCAAGAAAGGTTTGCCAGACAGTGAGGCAGGATACAATTTCATTCATACAAAGGTTGGGGAAGGCAGATCTTGGTCTAGGCAAGCAGAAGGTCTATGCTGGAACCCGGTGAGCCCCCCAGCTAAGCAAAGCTTGTTGCTGTTCGATCTCACCCAGGTTCCAGCGTCGGTTAGTCGGGGTGGCTTTCGCGCATGATATAATTAATTGATCTATAAGTTGAAACATGATCTAATTAATTCATATTTCAAGAAAGCAGAAAAGAAATAGAGGTACTATATTGCTCAACACCAATATAAATCTCTATCTCTGATTTACTATGTTTTATTTCAAATTATGCACGTTTATGCATGCTTATGTTGTTTGTTTATATACTGTTACTTAGTTCTGCAAATTTGTATTATTGTTTATTTATGATGTTACATACATTACAAATTGCATAACTTCATTCTTCTGCAACTTAGAAGTTAGAAGATGACTTTACAAATAGTTAACATTTAGCACTGCTATGGCTATTATTGTATTTAGGCTCATTTACATAAATGAGCAAACTACAAGGAATTTTTTTATAGGCTTGTGAGGCAAGCAGGGAAGGGTTATTCATATTCACTGATCATGTGATTTTTAGTGATTTCTTTTATTTGTTTTTTAGTAGATGGTATTGAGTTTATGTGGGGGAATCTGGGGGCAACAATTGAATTCCATAAACGTGGTCCTATCCATGCTATGGTACGTGTCCGGTATAATTTTCGAGTGAATATTTCTTCAAAATGTCGTGCTACTCTTGAAGCTCTGTGATTGGTCTGAGTGAATTCGAAAAGTGAGGCTATGACTGGTGGGGCACTTCCAGATGCAACATTATAAAGCACGACTATAGCTTGCTGTCTGGCAATGTCCTTTACTTTAAGAATTTTGAGCTTTACATATATTGGGTTTGTGTGGGCTAGTCTTGCTTGATTATCAACAATCCTGACTATCTTTTTCTGTAGGATAAGCAATTTGTTAAGAAGTGATTTCGGTGCATTTCCCCATAACAGACAGCAGTAATTAAGATAGGGCAGAACTAATGCATTATACAACAGAAATCGGTGTTTCTGACCCAGGAAATATCTAGAGCGACTTATAATCCCTATATTACGACTTATTATACTTGAAATATGCATAATGTGACTCTCCCACTTGAGTTCTTCGTCTATATATACACCAAGATACCTCACAGTTTCTGTATGTCCTATATTTATACCATTTAATATTACATTGATGTCAACATTTATTTTAGATTTATTGTATATTTGATAGAATGTTTTATTGTTGTTTAAGGACAGCTTGTTTGCTTGCAGCCATTTGTATACCTTTGGTAGTTCTGTATCTAAGTTATTTTGCAATTCAGAATTGGAATCAGCCTCAAATAAAAGGGCTGTATCATCAGCATAAAGTAATGATGTAAACTTTGACGAAATCCTGGGAAAATCATTTATGTATAAGATGAACAGAAGTGGGCCCAGAATAGAGCCCTGGGGGACCCCAATACTTACTTGACTCAGGCTTGACTGGACTTTTTTATACTCTACACATTGATATCTATTTGATAAGTATGAGTCTATGATTGTCAGGAATGTATCTGTGATACCATATGAGTGAAGTTTAAGCAATAATATTCTGTGATCAACAGTATCAAATGCCTTTTTTAAGTCCAGGTAGATACCACAGTTCATTTTGTTTGATTCAAACCCCCTGATTACTTTATCTTGCAATATGAGCAAGGGCATGTATGTTGAGTATCCCTTCCTAAATCCAAATTGGTTGGGACAAATTATGCTATTGTTGGAGACATGTTCCATGACGCGGACATGGATCACTTTCTCTAGAATTTTTGATATATATGGAAGGATACTGATTGGTCTATAATTGTTCATTTGTGTTCTATCACCTGATTTATAAATAGGTTTTATGACAGCAACTTTGAGTCTGCTTGGAAATTTCCCCTGGTCAAGACATATATTTATAAAGTGGACAAGCTTGTCTATGATTGCCATAAATGTTAACTTAAAGATTCTTGCATTAATTTTATCCACTCCATGTCCCACATTTTTCATGTTCTTAATTATAGATATAAGTTCATCATTATTAGTATGTTGCAAATGATTTGTTGTGTCTTTGCAAGGGTCTCCAAGGAACTCAAGAGCCTCCTCAGGACACCCTTTCATGTTTTGTTGCAGGGTTTTCCCAACTGAGCTGAAGAAGGCATTAAATTCCTCTGCAATTTCTAAATTATCCTCAACATGTTTGTCTTCATTGTTTTTAAAGTAATTTGGAAATGTATTCTGATATGATTTTCCAGTAGTATGAGTGATGAGAATTTTCCACATTTTTTTGGCATCATCCTTATTCTCCTCAAGCTCATCCTGTATATATTTGCACTTAGCACCCCGGATCAAGGTGTTTAGGATATTTCTGTATTTAACATATTTGTTTATATTTTCTTGTGTGGGGTTCTTTTGTTTTACATTAAAGAGTTTGCATCTGTTGTCTATAGATGCCAGGATAGATGGTGATATCCAGGATTTAATCTATATTATTGATATATTAATATCTATATTAATGACATCAGCAATACAACAGAAATAGACACCTTTTACTTATTTGCTGATGATATACGGCAATTTATATTCAAGCTAGACATGTTGAAGAGCTGCAAATAAATATTAATTAATTAATTTAAAAAATTACGAGTTGTTCCATGTAAATATATTATCACTAAATGCATAAAAGACAAACTACCCCATCTATTCAAGATCAGTGACGTGACAAGATCTTGACATAGTATTAAATGATACACCAATCACGATAAACCCATGCATTAAATACTTAAGAGTTCTTGTAGATGAAAATCGTAAATGGAATAGTCATATATATATAGTGTAATATAGGTGATAAGCCGTAATATATAGGAGTTATCGGAATATCCAAGCTTTATTTGTCCTCACAGCAACTTCTATTGCAGTACAATGCATTAATTCCGCCCCATCTAAATTATTGTGCAGTGATCTGGATTCTGGGGTAGGAATTATGACACTAACATTAAAAAGCCTTCGACAGTGCGGAAACGAGCGATTTGTCCGACCCTGTAGCTCAGTGGGAGAGCGTTGGGCTTCTGACTTTTCCTGGTAGTGGTAGCCCGAGTTCGAGTCAAAGTCAAAGCCTACATTACCAAAGCCTTGTGCTCCTCTCAGACGTTACTAGCATACACTGAAAAATAATGAGAACTTGCACTGGTCTTCCTTCCAGAGCCACACCGGCGCTCGACCCGCAGACCACATCTACCACCACAGGATCCTCTAAAGGCCAGCATAGAGTCCTCTACAGATCAGCAGTGGCCTCTAAAGGCCGGCAGATGGCTATCTTCAGTTCGACAGGGCCCTCTAAAGGCCGGCAGAGGGCCCTCTACGCTCACTCTACAGATTGGCTGGGACACTCTGCAGATCGACAGGGCCCCTAAAGGCTGGAAGAGGGCCCTCTACAGGTCGGCAGGGCCCTCTAAATTCCGGAAGAGGCCCTCTACAGATTGGCAGGGCGATCTACAGATCTGCAGGGCCATCTAAAGACCAGCTGAGGGCCCTCTCCAGATCGGCAGGGACCCTCTACAGATTGGCAGGGCCCTATAAAGGCCGGCAGAAGGCCCTCTACAACCGGAAGGGCCATCTAAATGCCGACAGGGAGCCCTCTGCGGATCGGCAGGCCCTCTACATGCTGGAAGGGCCCTCTAAAGGACGGCAGAGGGCCCGCTACAGATCGGAAGGGCCCTTTAAAAGCCGGCAGGGGCCCTCTATAGATTGGCTGGGCACTCTGCAGATCGACAGGGCCCCTAAAGGCTAGAAGAGGGCCCTCTACAGGTCGGTAGGGCCCTCTAAATGCCGACAGAGGCCCTCTACAGATTAGCAGGGCGATCTACGATCGATAGGGCCCTCTAAAGACCGGCAGAGGGCCCTCTCCAGATCGGCAGGGACCCTCTCCAGATAGGCAGGGCCCTATAAAGGCCGGCAGAGGGCCCTCTACAACCGGAATGGGGCCCTCTAAATGCCGACAGGGGCCCTCTGCAGATCGGTAGGGCCCTTTAAAAGCTGTTAAAGGGCCCTATCCACACTGGCTGGGGGGCC
>JAXIVJ010005627.1:0-17500 GCA_036785665.1 Chirona hameri
CAGCCTGAGTCTCTGGCCGTCCAATTCCGTACAAACCGCGAGCGACCCAACCACGTGCGTAGCACCCGTAGAGACGACCTGCTGAGTCTCCCCAACATACGCGGCTCAGCAGCGGGTAAAAGGCAGTTCGTGTATCGTGCCGCTGACCAGTACAACTCGCTGCCACCTGAGTTTACCTTCATGCCTATCCCATTATTTAAGCGCGCATTGAAGAGGCGACTGGTGTCTGGTAACGATGACGATCGCCGCTGATGGGCTGATCTGATGTGACGCAGACTGATATGTTCATTTCGATTTTTAACTGTACTGTATGCTTGTATTTTACCCACTTCAACGCCATCATTGTGTGACTCTGTGCCAGGAATAGACCCTTTGGCTTCGGCCATGTATAGGGGACGGCTACTACGAGGTCAATAAATAAATAAATAAATAGCATAGCCCCTGGCCATGCTCGCCTTTATCTACTTTTCTTACTCTCGGCGCGTTGATTATATCCACACAACATACCTGGCAAAGCTTTTTCGCCGCGCCTGTGAAGTATGGGAAACTCGGATACTGCTAGCTGAAGCCATCGCTCGGATTCGTGTCCCACTGTGGTCTGTGAAGTATAGGAAACTCGGATACTCCTAGCTGAAGCCATCGCTCGGATTCGTGTCTCACTGTGGTCTGTGAAGTATAGGAAACTCGGATACTCCTAGCTGAAGCCATCGCTCGGATTCGTGTCCCACTGTGGTCTGTGAAGTATAGGAAACTCGGATACTCCTAGCTGAAGCCATCGCTCGGATTCGTGTCCCACTGTGGTCTGTGAAGTATAGGAAACTCGGATACTCCTAGCTGAAGCCATCGCTCGGATTCGTGTCTCACTGTGGTCTGTGAAGTATAGGAAACTCGGATACTGCTAGCTGAAGCCATCGCTCGGATTCGTGTCCCACTGTGGTCTGTGAAGTATAGGAAACTCGGATACTCCTAGCTGAAGCCATCGCTCGGATTCGTGTCCCACTGTGGTCTGTGAAGTATAGGAAACTCGGATACTCCTAGCTGAAGCCATCGCTCGGATTCGTGTCTCACTGTGGTCTGTGAAGTATAGGAAACTCGGATACTCCTAGCTGAAGCCATCGCTCGGATTCGTGTCCCACTGTGGCGACCAGCAGCGCCGCTTTTTGCGTCAGACGTGGCTGTGTGAAATTAACCTTGCCTATTCTTGACATCGTACGGCAGGCCGACTCTGACAAAGAACAATGTACGGCGGGCGCGAGGGGAGGAGAGGGGTGGGGGGCGCAGGGAGGGACGAGCCCCACGAAGGTCAGCTGTGGCGGCGGATGAGCGAACCCAGGGCGGGGCTGTCTATTTTTCTGCCGGGCGGTGGCGTGGGCAGGCTGCGTGACGGGCGATGCACGGTCCGCGGTAAACCCACCTCACCACCGAACGGTGCTGACGTGTGGCATAGCCCAGTCTGCTGAAAGGACTGGCTGATGGCGTGTCCGTCATGCCACAAGCTGCGCCAGTCACTACTCACAGTTTTGATAAATTCAATTGACTCCCTATATACCATTGGAAATGTTTGATTTCATGCATTGGGAAATCAACTAAAAAGGCCTTAGTTGTAAGCCCTCGGATCTGTGGTCCGCTGGAACGCTCTCTAATGCATTAGGGATGTCGTCGTCATGACACGAATCTTAGGGTGCGTTCTTTAGACCATTCCGAATCGGAATTCCGAGGGGAATGACGTCACATGCAGTTTAAAAAAAAAAACCCTGTCGGGACTAGCCGGAATATTCCGGTCATTCCGGCCAGAACGAGGGGAATGAAAAAGCAGTCTGAGCCAATATGGCGGCGCCGTCACCATAGCGAACACGTGCTGGTGACGCATTTGCGGCAAACATGTCGCGGAATATCCGAAAGAACGCTCCGAACAGTATCGGGATTCCGAATCGGAACCTGACGTCACGTTCCGATTCGGAATGAGCTAAAGAACGCGGCTTTAAACATCCTAGCGGTCACGCAAAACGGTCTGACGTCACCGGTGGGGTAGAGGGGGGGGGGGGTCGGTGTGTCAGACATTGAACGGGCGGGAAGGCGGAGGAAGGAGGCAAGGCAGAGGATGGTAGAAGCAGAAGGGAAAGTAGAGGATGGAAGGCCTGAGTAGGATGAGAAGGTGGCGTGATGATAGTTCACCGAACGGTCTGATCACGGGTTTGCCGTGCGCTGAAGCATGGCTACTCCACGTGGTTCAGTGATGAGGGCTGATGCGATTTTATATTCACGACTCTTAAAGGGAATAGGTCACCTTGAAAGTTGTCTTGAAGTTCAACCATACGGTGCATCTTGAGCTCAAAACTATGAATATGAGTTTGGTTTGGACAACTGATGGATATATGTGGAGAAAGACGTAAGTTTCTCTTTCTATTTCACGAGAAATCGTACGATAGCAGCTGGCGTTACGGCCCGCCTCTCCTGACTGTACTTGGCGTCCCGCTCCGCCTGACACCAAGTACAGTCTCTGACAAGTGGCCGCCGCGCCGTCCGAGCGGCTGAGCGGATATTAACGAGGCGTCGTGACCAGAGACTACGTGTCAGAGAGTGTACCTGCCTCCGGCGGCGAGCGGCGAGCGAAATGCCCTGATCGTGGCCCGGAACAGCGGATATGAAACTGGGCTCACTAGTCCTGTGTCGAAATTACTTAACATAGGGAGGTAATTCTTTCACCACAACCCATTTTTAGATCTGCTCTACAAATCTGCTATCTCAGTCCAAAACTCCATGTTAAAGGTGAACTATTCCCTTTAAAGTATTCTAGTGTGTGTGCTCTGGTTGTCATTCTGTCTTTTTAACTCGCACCCATGCGTCTTTGATAGCCGCCGTTCGGTGACAAAGTATACACCAGGCAATACACAGTTTTCGGCCACTTTGGGCCCATTATCCCCGTCGCCTGCGGGCTGGCGGCACGAGGGAAACCCTCCAGGGCCCAATCTTACCAAGTGCCGTACTTCCCGATGCCGTACTTTCCATTTATGGCGTCTGAAGTACGGCACTGCATTTACGCGATCTTACCAGCGCCCAAACCACGGCATTGCGAAGTACGGCATTTATTCACGGCTTCTGCTGGCGTACAGTCAACGCTATCAACATTCGCGAGCTCTGATTGGCTGATGTCCTGCGGTTGACGCCGACGGATATCGGCGAATGTGTTGTTTATTTCTGCGAAGCTACATTCTGCAAGCTACGTGCGGTGTACAGATCGATACCAATGCACTACTTATATATGCTCTTACAATGCAATATTTCGCCGCAGCCTATTCGTGTAGTGACTTTGTCCCGGGTTCGAATCCCAGCTCGCGACTGGTATCTGTGATTTATGTTATATTTGCTTGTTTAACAACTGACAAAAGTCCAAATGGGCAAGCAAAATGATGCCAGAAGGGCGAAGCGCCGCAAGTTCTTTCGAGTTTGCTTGGAAAACGAAACTGTAAGTATTCTTTGGTGGGACCTGATAACCTAATTCCCAATGCGAATGTTACATCAACATGACCAATTATTTCCAATAATTATATGAAGTGGTGAAAGCAGAGATAGTGTAAGATTGTTCGTAACATTTCTTTAACTGTTTATCATTTTATCATTTTGACTTCAAACCACTGATGATATTTAATACCTATACTTGGTAGATTATTGCTGATGTTTTTAGTATTTTAATTTAAATATAGATAATTCAGACTGGTTATTGATTCGACACTGATTGCATCGATTGGAATTGATCAATCAAAATGCCTTGAATAAAAAAAAATGATTCACCACCAGTTCTTTTGATTCATCAATCGTTATTGAATTAAAATCTGCATCAAATCAAGGCTGATTGAATCACAAGATTTAACGATTCTTAACGATTCAAGTACATTGGTAAATTGTGCAAATACATGCAGTCCCAGTGGCTACATTCATTTATACTGAAATAGTATTGATGTAGCCTGTAACAATGTTTTAATGATCATATAAATGTATGTTTCCATTTGTATTGATTGGACATACATTCACCACATATATTTAAATGTTGAATCAAACGTGAATCGATTAAAATACTTGTTTTGATTCTTTGAATCGGAGAAAGAATAAATTCTCAAAATTGTGTCAGTGAATCGAACGGTGATTGCATCATTCAGATTCCAAAATGAATAATGATTGAATTGTTCCCAGAAAGTTGAATCAATAACCAGTCTGTTAGATATTAGGGCCAATTATATTTGTTTGCCTCACAATATTGATTGTTCAATATTGCTTGATATGCTTGTACTGTGAAAAACCAAGAAGGTGCATGGAATATTAATTACATTTCTAGCTACTGTTTTACTAATGGAATCTGCAAACATTTGAAACTGTTCATTTCTTTGTCATATATTTTGATTAGGCCTATTTCTTTCACAGAGTGGCTTGTTCAATCAACACAGCCAACATGGTTCATCTCATCCTGGCGCATATCAGGACTGTTGACTACATCAAGATCAACATACTGATAAATGATAATTACCAATGCCTTATGCATCCCCTGAATCTAGCTTTAAAGCTCCGGAATGGTTGTAATGGTCCAATTCCTGACTCTGCTGCACATCAATAATTAACAGTCGGTGACTTGCACAAAAACTCTGCCAGTTTTAAGGCTGTGGAACAGCTGTGATGTCTGATATTGTTGTATGCTGATAATCATTCTGTCTGATGTGTCTGTTGATTATACCTGCAATGTTGATTCGTCACCCTATTTTGAGCTTATTGTATTTTAATAAAACAAGGTGAAACAGCAATTAAATATATTAAGTTAGCTGGTGATTTTGAAGACCGACCTAAATAAATATCCTGATTGTTGACAAGACGGTGTTTTAAATGATTGTGGAGCTGATGAGAGGGCATACAAACTGCAAGAATCAAGTACAAGAAGACCTGTTTCCATCCAAAGCTAACACCTTTTGACACCCATGTTTTCACACAGAAAGCCTACATTTGTTCTGAAATATTTGTGTTGACTAAATAAGCACAGTGGGTGGCATGTCATATTCATCATTATTCTGCAGACATTACTGCAGTCTTCAGTAGACATAATTATAATATCAACTACGTGCATAAGTATCATTGGTACATAGTTGTATAGTATTCATATACTAATAATACTATACTTTTCTATATAACACTATAAATTACATGATATTTGTGTGTTGTGTTTGCCATTCTTCTTTGATAGTTTCCAAAAAGTTCATTTTGCTTGACCTTATATTTAACAGGATTTCAGGCTTAGGTCAAACATATACAAATACTGCCTGTTAGCCCGTGTAGCCCAGCGACCAGCCATGCATGCACACAACCGCACCGCAACACTACACTCGTTGAAGATCCCGGCGAGGCACGGCGCATCCGTGAGGGTAGACGGGAGTCGATGTGGCGACTGATTAGACCTGTCGTCGGCAGCAAACGAGCCGCCCGTAAGCTGCCAGACGTCACACCGGACGACCTAAATCGTTATTTTGTCGGCGTGGGTCCGCGTGTGGCTGAGGAGGTGAAGCGCTTAGGGCCTACGCCGGACATAGCCTGTCGTCTGCCGCGTGTCGGTGCCTGTTCTCTTGTGCTGATGCCGTTGTCACTGGCGGAGCTGCGGGCCGTTGTGTTTGGGATGAGTGGCTTGCCGGCCTGCGGTGACGACGGCATCAGCATACGAATGATTCGTGCCTGCTTTGACTCGGTTGGGTGGGTGCTCCTGCATTTGGTCAACTCCAGCATAACCCAGTCCGACGTTCCTGAATCCTAGAAACATTCCCTAGTCCATCCTATTCACAAATCCGGCAATCTTTCTGATCCATCCAACTTCCGTCCTATATCCATTGTTCCAGTCATAGCCAAAATCGTAGAGCGCGCTGTACACCAGCAGCTTTACAAATACCTTTCAGATAACCATCTCCTCTCGTCCAGTCAGCACGGTTTCCGGCCTCGTCACTCGACTGAAACTGCGCTGACCTCAATTTCCGACCGAATCCTATCTGCCTTTGACCACGGAGAAGTTTCCCTGCTGGATTTGAGCAAATGTTTCGATGTGATAGATCATTCAAAACTCCTGTCAAAATTATCACTTCACGGAATTGACACGTCTTGGTTCTCTGCCTATTTGCGCAACCACACTCAGAGTGTCAGCCTCACTGACGGTCTGGGTGGAGTAAAAACTTCCCTCCCGCTGCCCAACAGCATCGGTGTGTTTCAAGGCTCATCTCTAGGCCCTCTCCTCTACTGCGTCTTCGCAAACTATCTCAGTTTGTTTGCCGAGGACGCAGTGGTTGTCCAATATGCTGACGACACCCAAATTTTGGTCAGCGGCAAAAATCTGATATTCACAAAGTTGTCACTGGCATGGAGGGTGCCTTAGCCTCTCTCGATAACTGGTTTCAAGCAAATGGACTGAAAGTAAATGCCGCCAAGACCCAACTGATGCTTCTGGGCAGCTCTCAAAATCTGCGCACTGTACATGACATCAAAGTAAAATTCCGCGATCAGGATTTAATCCTCATTTCAGAAGCCAAAAACCTAGGTCTCACCTTTGACCGCTCGTTATGCTGGGACCGCCATGTCTCTACCGTAACACAGCGCTGCTTCGGAGTTTTGACTGGTCTATCGCATCTGAGGGGGCACCTGCCAACGGCCGTGCTCTCCGCGCTGATCAATGCCCTGGTTTTCTCGCAGATCCGGTACTGTATCTCGGTATACGGTAACGGCAAGAAGGGGAACTTCTGTCGGCTTCAAAAAGTCATAAACTATGTTGCTAGAGTACTTTTTGGCCGACGGAAGTACGACCATGTATCGGATCTGCTGGGGAGGCTGGGGTGGCTCGGCGCGGAGGGCATGGCCACTTATCACACACTGTGCCTCACGCACAAGGTGCGTTGCTGCGGCGAGCCTGAACAGCTGGCTGCGAGTCTGCCCACCGTAGCAGAGGCCCGCGCTACCGAGCGGGCCACGCGACAGGACCACATGTTGTTTGTTCCCCGGTCACGCACGGAGATGGGACGGCGGCGTTTTGCCTGCCGGGGACCAGCGCTGTTAACGCCCTGCCACGCGACCTTTTAGGACTGCCCGCGCCGCTGTTTCGTCGCCAGGTGCGGCGACATCTCGCTGCCGCTCCGCGGGCACCGGACTGACCGACGCAGCGATTCTCACCGTCATGCCGACGGGTTTTAGTGATTGTATGGGTGTGTGTGTGTGTGTGTGTGTGTGTGTGTGTGTGTGTGTGTGTGTGTGTGTGTGTGTGTGTGTGTGTGTGTGTGTGTGTGTGTGTGTGTGTGTGTGTGTGCGTGCGTGCGTGCGTGCGTGCGTGCGTGCGTGCGTGCGTGCGTGCGTGCGTGCGTGCGTGCGTGCGTGCGTGCGTGCGTGCGTGCGTGCGTGCGTGCGTGCGTGCGTGCGTGCGTGCGTGCGTGCGTGCGTGCGTGCGTGCGTGCGTGCGTGCGTGCGTGCGTGCGTGTGTGTGTGTGTGTGTGTGTGTGTGTGTGTGTGTGTGTGTGTGTGTGTGTGTGTGTGTGTGTGTGTGTATGTATGTATGTGTTGGCGTGTGTCAGTGTTTTTTATTCTTGTTTTTATTTGTGTGATTTTATTGTATGCTTTTTCTGACCATGTTCCCTGTGTTTTGAACTCATGACGAGAGGTTATAATAGCCACAGGCACATGTGGACGACCTTAATAAAAGTCTGTATCTGTATAGGCTGATGGGTCACCTAAGTCGCCTAGTCGCCATAGATGCCAGCACGCTACAGCGAGTCTGGGCTGTCAGAACTGGTAACTACACGATATATAGGTGGCAGCACATACAACCGCAGATGTCAACACAATCGAAACAGTAACCAGGCTGAGCGATACCTGGGAGAAGTCCAGAACATAACATCATGACAATATGGGTCAACTCAGATCAAAAAGCATAGAACACATTCACATTCACATTCAAGCAAAAAGCATAGAACGTAATCATTAGTTTCAGTCACTCAGTCTTACGCAGTCTAACGGACTTCCTTCACGTTCTAAAGCAATATAAAACTCAAGCTCTGCATGCGTTCAACATTACATTCGGTAGTAATGAGAAGCAATACAAATTCACTGAACGCAACCAGTTAAACACCATACCATCATCTAGTTGAACTTTCCCACATCACCTTCCTTAGATCCCTGCAGCGTCTTGTCAGTGTGACGTCACTTCCACGCTCTTCTCCCGAATGGATAACGAGCAACAAGCGGTAGGCTGTATGTGAACTTGATGCAATGCAACGCACATGCTTTAAACAGCGCCCCAGCGCGTGCTGCTCCGATGGCGACCAGGCAGCCCATCCTGCTCCGGTGACGTCCAGGCGACGCGTCTTGGCTCCGGTGACAAGGCGGCGCTGGCAGAGGCATTGCTGCAGTGTCGTGTAGAGCACGCTCAACTTCAACCGTTATGCCATGATCATGTAGGAAAAAAAAACAATTTCGAAATCAGTAAACAATCCACATATTTTAGTCAGTTGTTAGGCAAAATCAGTGCAGTTGGTGTAACATCAGCAGGGGGAGTACTATCTGAGGCTACCACTTTTGAAACCACAAGCTGTGGTTCCAATGTGAATGAAAGACAGTTTTACTACATTCTGAATGATCCAAGGGTAACACTATCAAACTAAGTATTTGTTGTGAAATGAAAACATGAAGATCTTAAATGAAATGAACACCCTGACACATATGCAACTAGGTGTATGTGATACAAATATAAGTAATATCAGCTGTCCAAATCTGTGAAGCATACATGAAAAAGGACTCCATAAATATTGTGAACATCATCCCTACTTTTGTTTAGGTAGGTATTAATATAAAATTCCTGAAAATGCACTACCTACTCAGTACTCAACCCTACTGAACAAAATTGTAACTTAATATGGTTCATATGGTTCATGGAAAACTGTAAAGCTCAGTCTGGCCCCAGACCACATTTGAGGCCAGCTAGATATCTCTCTGAGAATACCATGACCATACATGTGCATGGATCCCAGGGAATGATCTATGATCCCATTGGATCCGACGACAAAAATACAATGTTTGATCTTTGATCCGTGGATCACACGACACAAATATAAGGTTGGATCTATGGTCCCATTGGATCCCACGGCAACATCCATGATCCGGTTGGTCCCACGGCAAAATATAAGGTTGGATCTAGAGTCCCAGTGGATCCCACGGCAAAACCACAATGTTTGATCTATGATCTTTGGATCCCACGACAAAAATAATAGGTTTGTTCCGTGATCCCAGTGGATCCCGCGACATAATTCAAGCATGTTTTAAGGATACCATTGGATCCCATGGTAAAACCACAATGCATTCATGGCTCATGAGCCAACATTGATTACAATCTTGGATCACATCTGACATCAGTCTCTCAAAGGTTAGCCTTCTTAATTCATAATAGTATAACCTCCCACAAGATACTATGTTCGCAGTAAATACCTATAATACTATTAACATTAATCTATACGATTACTAGCCGTAGCCATGTACCTAATTGTCAGAATATACAGCACTGCAAAAAATAAACACCAGATTTCAATCAACAAGGATTTCCTACCTCAACCTGCGTGGCGTGATGGTCTGCAGATTGATATTTACAGATCACAACTGTCAACAAGGCGGTTACTTGTTAAATATATTGTTAAAGTTACTGATACTGGTCAATCGTGATGGTGACAAATGACAATCACATCTCACGTGAACATATGTATCAACAAATTTCAAAAATTGTATAATAAATGATGCACATTCACCTATATTTGCATTCCGCCGCAGCCATATCACGGATGTGTCTTCGTCATACTTCAGTTGACTATCATTGCATAATTTATGTCATGGGCTCATGGCTCTTAGCCAATGGGAAGACATTTTAATTGTTGGCCTCAACCCAGCCATGTCAACATTTAATTTCTACATATATTTCTGTATAATTGTGCAAGAATAAATATATATATATATATATATATATATATATATATATATATATATATATATATATATATATATATATATATATATATATATGAGATGCAGAAAATTATAATTTTTGGTCACGGCTCCGGTCACGGCGGCTGACCTACTTCAGAGGTCACTGCGTGCTAGCAGCCAGGTCAATTTGAGTCCCAGCAAGATTCATAAATAAGCCACTGAAAGAATTTCAAAGTATCAAAGTAATCGAGCATCAAAGATGGCATTTTAAACACTAGGAAGTGGACAAAACAAGTTGGTAAAGTGCTGCACAGAAGATATCTACCAAATTTGCTGGAACAACCTTTTGAAATACAGGCATATACAAACTGAAAATCCATCTCGCTTGCAGGCCATCAAAGCTAAGTTTCAGAGCAGACAAGAATAACAATACAATACAATTAAATAGTAATGTCACGCATGGCCTCTGGCCTGTAAATTACCAGTGAGCCACAGGCACAGCTATACCAACATAAATTCGTGTCAACTGTCATCTCACCTGATTGAAGCCAACCACATATTATGATAACGAAATCTCTCACCACCAAAATAGTAAGTATATAACATTAAGGCCAACTTTTACTACGAGAATCGGTGGCACAGAATATATGACCTTGGCAATGAGGAGATTGTTGTTGCTGGTTTAGGACGCGTAGGCCAAACACGCCACGCGTATCGGCAGCTGTGGCGCGCCATCATCAACTACGGCGCGCTTTTATTTTGGTTTCGACGTCAAAAGGAAACAGTTGTATTATTCATCAGCTGTTTGCACCAGGGTAATAGAACAACGGGTAGAACAGTAAGGAATGTAATGTAACGCCCAAATGAATTAGACAAGATATAACTTTTCTGGTAATTGTTTTGTCTATTATAAATTAAAGGTATTGTTTGCTATCAATAACTTGTATTTCCATAGATTATAATTCCAGCAAATATACGAAGTAGTAGTCGAAGTAGTGTATATTTCAGTACCAGCAGTAGCATTTGGAAGCGGTCATATTGAATTAAATACACGAAGTAGTAGTCGAAGTAGTGTATATTTCAGTACCTGTAGTAGCATTTGGAAACGGTCAGCGGCTGTTCCGACATTGGTTAACGTCCAATGCCATTTAACCCTTTTACGCCTGGAATATCGAAAAATGGTAAATAGAAACGTTGTAGTCAAGGCTTGCAGCTACCTGGTGCAGACTCCAGAAGTCGGATTTAGCATATATTCCATAGGTTACGAGCCAGCTTCGTCTGAAAATCATCGATTTAACATGGAACTCTATGGTGTAGGTTTTTAACGCCCAAACGCCCGAGTGCTGCCAACCAGGGGTTTTTCACTTTGCACAGCGCCATTTGTGACGTATCAGAGACGTGCAATATAATTGGTAAAACTTATGGCTGGCTGGCTGGCTATTTGTGCTAGGATAAATTATTACATAACAATAATCCTTAGCTTGGCTTTGGGGGTATTTGGAATTTGGATGAATTGACTCATGTCACCATGTCTTGATTTACTTGAATCATCATCTGAGGCATATATTGAGGCTACTGGAAATTTGGAATCCTGTTTCCATTTAATGATCCATTAACATGCCACATCAAACATGTAAGTGTGCAAGTTGGTTGTGTTATGAGTTGTGACTGTGAGATTTAAGAGGAAGGTGTCTCCATAACACTTGCTCTGCCTAGGTAATAGGTACCTAAGTAGTTAAAGGGACACTCCCACCTTAACATTAGTTTTGAGTTGAGATAGCCATGTTGTTGGATTTGCATTGGAATTAAGTAGGGTAGCAGTTAAAACAACCACACAGGTCTAATCAAAAAGAAATTCGAGCTTGGTCTTGACAATTGTAACAAATAAACCCCACGTGTATTTGAATAGGGGTCTAAAGCCGATGACGTCACCTCTCTTTACCAAATGGTGATGATAGTCAACTTGTTTTAAGGTTAGACTTGGATATATTTGCGTGTTTCAAATGGTTTGGTAATTGTTTTTTTTTTGTATTCAAAGCGCCAGAATTGTCTAGAAATAATTGTGCCATATTTTGGCAGCGTAAAGGATTTCTGTATAGCTCTCTAGAGCTCAATATGACGTCATCAACCCAAATATTAAAACTTAACTTTTATGAAATTGAGCACTGTTTGCGAGAAACAAATGTCATAATCGTGTTCGGCAGCAATTATTTCATATTTTGCACCACAGGCGGCGTACATTTGACAACTTTTGGGAAGGTGGGAGTGTCCCTTTAAGTTGTAGGTAGTTTTAGTGAAGTAAGTAAGCTTAGTGGCTTGGTGTTTGTTTTCTTCCATAACCTTTTCTTGTTGGTGTCTTGAAGCCACCAACACAAAGTGTATAGGTGCTACAAAGCCACTGGCTTTGTGTCAGCTATAAATTAGTGATGTTTAAGTTGGTTACTTCATGAAAACCTAGTGCTATGAGTGTCGCCTATCCTATACCCAAGTTAAGCGAGTAGCGACCAACATTGAAAAGTTTATAGGTGATACAAAGTATCAATCTTTAGTCAGTCAGTCAATCTTTAGTGCTGACTGACATAGTGACTCAGAAATATAATTGCAAACCAAATGAACAGCTGGAGCAATTATTTCAATCAAAATGTTTGGACTTCGAAACATGCGCCTGATTTAGTCTTTAGTATGACAAGGTCACAGCTTTATCTCATAAATGATGATATACCGTCAGGCTTATCGGTGACTTATGGCCATCTATGCCGTCAGGCTGTGATGATATGATATGCCGTCAGGCTTATCGGTGACCTATGGCCATCTATGCCGTCAGGCTGTGATGATGTGATATGCCGTCAGGCTTATCGGTGACCTATGGCCATCTATGGCGTCAGGCTGTGCCCTTCCCTCTCTTCCTCCTCCGCCTGGCCGACCCGCAGTACATCAGAAAGACCCCGAGACAGCCGACTTCCTCCTCCGCCTGGCCGACCGACTCTGCCGAGCGCCGACCCGCAGTACATCAGAAAGACCCCGAGACAGCCGGCTGCCGCCCCACCGGCTGGCCAATTCCGTGCTGTGTCAGTGCAGTCGGAGCGTGTGACAAGAGGCGGTAATGCTGTTGGAGTGTTCCGGCCCCACCACACGACTGCTCACTGCCCGCAGCGGGCAAGGCGTCGCTAGTGCGGGTGGCAGGTGACGCTAGCTGTACTCCTTGGTAATGGCTAGTTAACTGCTTACTGCTGCTGGCCTAGGTGGTTGCGCTGGTCGACGTGGAACTGTACCGTCTGCCTACGGTGCGTCGTTTGCGTGATGTTTACCGAGACAATTTCCTCTCATGTCTGCCTCGCTGCCTTGGCTCGATTGGTTACATTTGGTTCCATTGGTTTGATTCCCGCGCCATGCAGTCTTCGCTGCCCCATATCAGCTTATGTGGAGAAAGCACGACCCACTGTACCAGACTGGCGGCGGCGACACATGCCACTTTGGCGATGCAAACGGTCATACATAATTGAAGCAGAGAGGCCCAGTATGTGGCGTGGTGTCGTGCCGTTGTGCTGCATCGAAGGTCAGGAATGGCGTGCATGATGAGCTCTTAAGCTTTAAGTAGAGCTTAACCCTCGTCCTGCGGGGACCTTTTTCACCTTCGCCCTACGGGGGGGGGGGGGGTCCTAAAAAGCCCCCCTGTTAACTTCCAAACCAAGCCACATACAGCAATGCGGTAAGAACCAGCATGTTGCCTGTCATGAGAGGAATCTAACAGTATGCGATTTTTAGGTTGCAGGTCAACAGGTGACTTTCTAGGTGAAGTGAATGACCTAAGATCGACCACCTCCAAAAATAGCAATTGTACAGGGCGCTTAGTGTAACTTCCGAACGGAGAGAGATAGAGAGACACCGTAAAAAGTAGCGTGATGTCTGTCAAGGAAAATCCAAAGGCATCCTATTTTGAGCATATAGGTCAACTGGTGACCTTTGGGGTCACCAGTTGACCTTGACATGACCTTGACGAAAAAGTCATAGGTTACGATCTAAAAGTCGTATACACTTCAAATTGTTATAGGATACGTATAATTGTTGTAAACTCAGCTTCTGAATATTTCAGCAACATGTGCCGCATGTGTACAAAGTTATTCAAGAAAAACCTCAGGGGGAGGGTCGTTTTAGGGCCCCCGTAGGGCGATGGTTAAGTAGCGCTACTGGGCCACATAGACTCTGAATAGCTGGTCAGGAGGGAAGCGTAGGCACTATGGCGGCTCGATGGCACGGAACAAGCCGTGGTGCGAGTCTGGCTACGTCTCAGTTAATGTTTTCCCCGGTCTGTCGCCATGCGCTCCTAACTGCCCGCCGCTGGCTCCTGAACCCTGACCCGTCTCTGGCGACGATCGGAGCGCGTGACGGCCGCGCGTGCTGCCAGTTCCGCGTGGACGGCGTGCTCGTCACGCGGCGTTACCCGTCGTCACGGCGCGGCGGGACGGGGGTGACGGCCGGTCGACGTCGAGCTGCTCCTGGCCTTCCTGACTGCCCGTCCGCTGCCGTATGGCCCTCCGCCTGCCCCTCCGCCTGCCCCACCGCTGCGGCCTGAACTTGGGCAGGTCCTGGCGGCTGGCGAATCCCCCCCCCCCCCCCCCTCCCAATAGGCGCCGCATAACCGCAGCAGTTGCGGCGCCCTTAAACCGCAAATCGCCACCATACTGCCGCCGGCTCAGACTGCGATGGAGGACGGTGTTTACAGGTAGTGTTTGTTTGTGAGCGCGGCTTGTCGACGGTGATGGGCTGAATAATCACCTGCCTAGCTCGCGTGTCGTTCTGCATGGACTGATGCATGCGGCGACTTTGCTCCACTGGCGACTCTGCCACCCAAACGGCGACCACAGGCACTTGTCCGGCACTGCAGACACCGGCACTGCAGGGTGCTGTGTGGCGGTGGCATAGCTGTGGCGGAAGCTGGATAACACCACGAGGAGGAGCTTAGCGGCTCAGGCTCCGCCTGGAGGGCGCTGGGCGACGGTTCGATAATGAACCTGTTTGTTAGTGCCGGAGCGCCGTTTCCGTCTGGGCGAGCTCCAGCGATGCAGAAAGCGTGGCAAAACCCGCTAGCAGTCATCGATCCAAGACCAGACGCCGATACCGACCCAGTCACCAGCCACCACCAGTCTCCTACGCGGGCCACTCCCTTCTCCGAAAGGAGGCCACTGAGCAGGCTGCAACCGGAGCTTCAGTGCGCTGGGTCCGTCCATCGTCCCGTCCCGTCTTGTGTCTGCCATACTGGACTGCAACCCAGCTCGTGGGGTCGGTCGGCGTCCGACCGACGCGCGGCCCGCTCTATATGTGCCGCTGACTCACCATCACGACACACCCCAGACGCGGCCCGCGGCACCACTCGCGGCCCCGCTTGTCGACCAGCATGCGGCTGCACAACGGTGGTCGATTTTTCCGCCTGTGACGCGGCATCGGTTGGGCAGCCGCAGCAGCGATGCAGCGACCGCGTCTCTGTCGAATCGAGACGGCGGCGGCGGGACGCCAATCGAGCGGGTTTGGAGCGCCCCTGACCGAGTTGTACGGGGTGGGCACGGTAAATAGAATACTAGGTAGCGCCGAGTGCCGGTCTTCAACACAGGCCTATGTGTACCACTTTTTTCAGCTGATTTTTGCAAGCTAAAAGAAAAGTAGATTATAGATATCAATGCAAATTCACTATTTCCTTAGTTTTGTAGATTCATATACAGAAAAAAAATAAAGCCATTGGGATATGAATCCTATTTAGAGAAATATAAATTCAGCGTGGTGGCTCTTCCAAATAACGATAGCGATAAGAAAATAGCGATAAGAAAAATAAGATGTTTTGAATAGAACTTTGAAGACGTATGGGTCATTCCACGTCAAATCGCACAAGAAATTCCCCGACCCCTTTCGATTTCAATAAAATTTCGGGCACGTGTAGTACCCAATGAACGATCATCATGCACACACTTTTAGCTCCATTCGACCGAGTTACGGGTCATCTTAGGTCGCACGTTTTTGCCGATATTGTATCATTCAAACGTGCATATATTGGCGAAAGATTGTTCTAGGAAGCAGACTTGTCAATGATTCAATGTGAATCGACTACTTTTGATTGAATCATTCTTATTTCAAATGAATGACTCATGAATCGATTCACTTCATGCGCAAACCTGTTGTGAGTCACTGATTGAATCATTCATACAGAGAAAATAGGCTGATTGAATCATTCATTGCTCAAAGAATCATTCTCTTTTGGTCGAACAGCATAAACTGTCCACAAAATATGCCAGCGGCTCAGCATTCATCTGTGCCCTGTGGACAAACCAGGCACTTAATGGTCAATTATATGAGCTCTGTGTCCTGAGCTGTAGCCTGTAATTCTTCTATGCGTAAAGAAAGCGAGGCTTTGTGTCCAACTCCAGTGGGCACAAAGCCACTGTTCAATCAGCCCTAACTAGGTGAATACCCTGGAACTGGCAGGGTTAGGGGTAGGTACCTAAATACTTAGAAAAGGTAACTAACTCATACTTTGGTTTATAAACCACACAGTACACGCACACCTTTTTCACACAAAACAAAATCAAAAGGTACCCACCTTCTCCTAATTTCTAGGCTATACCATATCAAAAACTGAATCATAAACAAACATTTGCATGACCTCCGCATGTCCCAAATATCACTGTCGCATCGGTGCCGCTTTATTCCACATCATGCTTTATACAAAAATAATACCTAATGCAAAATCAAAATAAATGTTCTATTCGCTAAAAAAGTGAAACGTAAAGTCATTAATGCTTTTGGAACCTGGAATTTGCAATTATAATAAATATTATAAATATCATTTTATAATCAAAATAAACAACACGAGTGTCCAATTGGCTCACATTCACATTCGGAAATACATTCGCGGACTATTTGGATTGGCTTCAAAATTGGTACACAGATAGATCACGACCTAGTGATCATTCTGGTAAAATCTTAGAGTCGCACATTTAAAATCAAAGGAGTTAGAGCAGGTCATATGTTTAAGGTCAAACAGCAGACTATTCTGATGTGCATGAAAATTGGCACACATGACCTCCCTATCACGCTCATAAAATCTTAGAGTCGCACATTCAAAATCAAAGGAGTTAGACAAAGGAGTCGACACTTCCCTTTAATGTTGAGTGATTGAATCAAGATTGAATCATTCATTATGGTAATGTTTAGTGATTGAATCATGATTGAATCATTCATTATGGTAATGTTGAATGATTGAATCATGATTGAATCATTCATTATGGTAATGTTGAGTGATTGAATCATGATTGAATCATTCATTATGGTCCTTGAATCACTGTGAATCGACTCATGACAAATATGAATCATTGACAAGTCTGCTAGGAAGGTGCGGTTGCCACCAGAGCACAGAGGTGTGATCGGACTATGTATTGCACCCGATGAACTTCCATGACCTAAATTTGACCTTTGGCCTGACGAGGTCAAAGTCAACAATTCAAGTTTTTCTGATGTTTACCTGCCCCAAAATGCA